>WOXC01000277.1:0-121555 GCA_011680675.1 Gymnobelideus leadbeateri
AAGGAAAGGAGGGACAGGATGGCCAAAGAAATACTGTGTGATAAGAATAGAAAGTCAGATTCTTCTCTTTGGAAGTGAGTGTAGGGAAAACTTCACTGGAATTGACTTTCACATGAACCGTTTGCCATTCATTCTGCTGGCAGTAATATAACTCATCCCTAGATGAGCAGGCCTCATTTTGTCATTTATTGAAGGAGAAGGCACACGTGCTGAGCTATGTTTTTCTCCTAGAAAAAGAACAGTTCCAAGGACATGAACACAAATGGACACCTTAAGCCAGATAAATGTAATTTAACTTTATGATTTCTGAAAATGTAGACCTGTGCCTTTGGGATTCAAATGTGTTCAAACTAAAATTAATGGATCACATCGTCATAAGATTTCCTCCCATAGTCTCCTAAAATGGGAATCTGGTAAGACTTTCTGAATGCATGAATATTGCAAATATCCATATGCATATATACAGAGTAGCTATGTATATGGATGTGGGTGTGCGCACAGTGGGTCCCCACTAATCTCTTTCTTGCTAATCAGCAAATACAATAATATTCATCATATCAGCAAAGATTGAAAACCAAAGAGCTACAATAGAGATGCAAATGTCCTAAAGCTTCACTGCTTTTCCCCAAATATACTGCATTCATTTTAAATACTGTTTCTCCAACTGGTATTCACCTTAACCTTTTGCTCTTTAGCTGTCCTAGTGCTTACCCATATACCTCATGACCCCATATCACCCAGGCACTTAATTTCTTAAATTTTCAGGAGATAAAGATCTAGTTATCAGTCAACAGGGCCCAGGAGTTTCCATTCTTAGCTGATACACCAACTAATGTAGCTTAAATAACATCATGGCATGTCTACTGAACAGTCCTTCTCAATCAGGCATTCATTGGGTCAATAAAGATTATTTGGAGAAAAAAAAACATTCTGAATTTCACTGGGCATTTTGATAGTAACATAAGGGCAAATGTGTTAACATTCTGATGGTGGCTGGGAGTGGGCTCACATATATAACAAAGCACACATTGTTTTCTTCATTTTTCTTTCCTCTTTGACCCTATGGGATTAGATTTATTTTTAATCAAGATCACTAATTACCTCCTCCTGGTCATATACATTGATATCTGTTTGATTATCATTGTGTTGAGTTTCTTTGGCCAACATTGGCCAATTCTGCCACCTTGAAATTATTTCTTGAAATTATTTCTAGATTCTTCCTCCGTAATATGTTTTGTTTCAACCACTTACTCTTCAATTCTCAGAATATTCTTAGCCCAACCATAATGATATCACACCTAGATCATTGAGGCCAGTGGCCTCTTACCTGACAGCTACACCTAGTCTTTGCTCTTCCCATTCTATCCTATGCATTTATTACATATTGTCTATTGTCTATATTGCATATTGGCTGACATATTGTGAGTGTGATCTTACTTCTGTTACTCCTTTCTCAAAGTGTTGTAGTAACTCAAAACCCTGAAAGATTTCTTACATAGCTTTGCATGTGACTTCCTCTTATCTTGTGTCTATAACTTTTCATCTTGTAAGTCATGAACTACCACTGCTTAAAGCTTACCTTATCTAACTCATTTTTAACTATATGACACTTCATTCGTGGGATCCTAGATCTAGCACTGGAAGATAACTAAAAGTCATCATATCTATCCCCTTCATTTTAAAGATAAGCAATTTGAGGCCCAGAGTTCAAATTATTTCCCCAGGTCACCCATCTAATAAGGATATGAAGCAGGATTCCAGTGAGGTCTCCCTGACTCTAAATCTAGCAATCTATACACTATGCCACACTGCCACTTATCTACCCAATCTAATCTTTCACATGTTCTTTATGCTATTCTCCCTTCATGTAATACTGTCTGTACTTTTATACACCAGACATCTCCTTTCCTTCTTTCAATATTTTCTGCATATATCATCTTTTCCATAAATCCTTTCTATATTATCCTTAATGGGAAGGAGAAGGAAAAAGGAGATAGAATTTATTCCCATTCCTTCCCTTCTGTTCTTTCCCCTTTCCTGCCCCATCATTTTTTTCTACAATACCCTTACATTAACTCTATTTATGACAACTACTTCAGCAATCAACACCATATTTTTCTCTAATATTTTAATTAAACATATATTGCTCTATAGTATTATTTGGTTATGTGTATTATCATGTACTTGTATCCTTATATGTGTGTGGGGAGTCAAGGTCGAGTCAATTGAGTCAATCAATAAATCACCTCTTCTTCATGTCTAGAAGTGATATCTTCATCAGATGGGAATACATCTCTAAGGAATCAATCAATAAGAGGTGTGAACTGAATGACAACAAGACCTGGACATTTCCGCTTGAATCAATTAATCAATGAGTTAAAAGAATTATTTGGATTGGTTGAATAACTTGCTCATGTCTCCTGGGTCTTATATAAAATCATCACCCTAGTCTGGAGATAAGGATTTAAGGAAATAGTGAACCAGACAACAGCTTTTTGGGTAGAGGAAGAGTCTTCAACTTGGTGTCCTTTGCCCTTCTCACCTTGACCAGGGAAGGACTTTGTGAATTTTGGAGAGTCTGAGGTCTTGGACTTCCCATCAGAGTCCCTGTGCCAGTAGTGTCCCCAGAAGAGATGACAGTATCTATATCAAGAGTAAAGGACAAACTAGATACACTGAAGAAAGGTGACTTCAAGAACAGAAAAGCTACATTGTGACTATGGGGAACTTGGTGAAGACCTCATGGAAAGAAAAGAACTTTAGACAACCAGCAGTTGTAGGTGGTGTACCCCCATCACTAGACATACTCCAAGCTTAATCCTTCTTTCCCCTGGATTTTCTGGACTGCTTGGAGAGTGTGTTACAGAATTTTGGATGATTCTTTTGTATTAACTATACTACCTTAGTAAATATACCTTTCTAAAAACTAATTGTCTGGCTGTATAAATGATATTCGTAAGAGAAGTATATCTGTGATGGCTTATGAGTAATAACAATAGCCCTCCAGGTCCTTGGGGTTTACCCTAGATACTTTATGGGACATGGCAGATGATCTCTGGGGACCCAGCCTTCCAGTGCAAATGAGGCTTGGGAGAATAGCTCCAGAGCATGTGCAATATATTTATGTATGAACTGTCCTTCTTCACAACTAAATTACAACCTTTTTGAATAGAGGAAAAGAATCATCTAGTTGTTGTTTTTCTTTTTTTTTCTTTTCTTTAAGTTCTCAAGTGGTAGACAATAAATACTTTCTGTTGACTGAGAAATAGGAAACAGATACTGGTAAGTGTATGTCTATGAAATTGTAAGCATCTGTGCAATTAGACAAGATGAAGATTTTCAAACCATAATTACTTGCAATGAGTGATATCCTCTTCATTTAAAAATTTTCACAACAAGGGGAGGCTAGGTGGTGCAGTGAATAGAGCACCAGCCCTGGAGTCAGCAGGACCTGAGCTCAAATCCGGCATCAGACACTTGACACAATTACTAGCCATGTGACTTTGGGCAAGTCATTTATTGCCCTCCAATTGCCCTCCAAAAAGCAAAACAAAACAAAACAGAACAAAACCCCACCAATTTCACAATACATAATTTATTGAACAGAATCTAAAGGATTCTATAAAAGGAAACTAATATTTTCACTCAAAATCAGAAGCTGGAGGATTAAGAGCATGATATTCCCAGGAACCACTTTTTAAAAAATACAAATACTAATATGAAGCTTCAGCTCCAGTATGGTCTTGAATGAAGAAGAAAAAGAGTTGAGTGAACATTCCAGATCTCTTTGTGGCATACATAAAGCTTTCTGTTAGTCAGGGAACCTTGGAATCTTAGTGAGGGAAAGGATTATAAGAGGGAGTGTTCCCTAGGGCCATGCCTCCAAGCAAGACTAAGCCTCAAAACATACCAGACAAATTGTTTTGTTGTTTTTAAAGGTCTACAGGATAGGAATTTCCTTAGGGCCTTATACAAGTGTTTGACTATGCTTAAAGTCAAGAAATCTTTTATCATGTCCTACCTCAATCCATCTTTTAAAACCATTTACATGTATTTTATTCTGTAGGGAGATGAGATTAACTGGTCACAATCCTCCTCCTAATAATAACTCATTTGATGATTGAATATATTGAACATGTTCTTTGGACTCTGCTGCTATAATTCATACTCCTTTTGCTTCTCTTTTTAAAAGAAGTATTTTTAATTTATGGGATGAAACAAGCATTTCCACAACATAGTATATTTTTTAAAAAAAGATTGCATACAAAACTGCAAATCTATTCCATTTAAATATATAATAAACTTGTTAATTCCATTTAAACTTGTTATTCCATTTAAATATATAATAAAGTTATTGGGCAAATTTCTTTTTTTCTCCATCTGTCCCCCACTCACCCTAGAGATGGCTACCATTAGACACAAATGTGTATATGTATAATATATTTATATAATAATGTGTGTGTATGTATGTGTGTATTCTATACATATTTTATTAATATACGTATTTCTGTTTATCAGTTCTTTCTCTGGATACAGATAGTGTCTTCTTTGATACGTTTTTTGTAGTTAATTTTCGTATTTGTAATAATTAAAATGGCAATTCATGCCAATAATTCTTAAAACAATATTACTGTTACTATATCCAGTGTTCCTTGGTTCTACTCATTTTATTCTTCATTATTTCATGCAATTCTTTCCATGTTTTTCTGAGATCATCAAGCTCATCATTTTTACAGCATAGAACTATTCTATCACAGTAATACACCATAACTTGTTCAGCCATACCTCAATTGATGGGCATCCCTGAAATGTTCAGTTTTTTGTCACCACAAAGAGAGCTGATAAAAACTTTTAGAACATCTAGGCTCATTATCTTTCTTCTCTTTTCAAAAATATAAAATTGAACCAAGAAGGCAAAATAAGACAGGCACTTACCTGAACTCTCCCAAATTCACCTTTAAACAACTATAAAATAATGTTTAAAATGAATTTTGGAATGACAGTACCAAAAAAAGAACATGTCAAACAATTTTCTAGCCCAAGACAACTTAGAAGGGCAGTTAAAAAAAAAAAGGTCTGTCTCACTTAGATAAAGGGAGAGTACAGTCCAGTGCAGACTGTATCAGGGAAAGCCATCCATCAGCAAGCTATGGCCTTGGCACAGACCAATGAAGAGGCCCCATAGCCCCAGCACAACAAGCCAGTGGTGGGGCACTATACCCCTTGTACAAGAAGCTTGGAACAGTGCCACCTCTACCCCAGGAACAGAGGCCAACTTTAATATTCATGAAATAGGCTAGAAAAATGAGCAAAAACAATAAGAACCTGATCATAGAAAGTTACTAAGATAATAGGGAAGAGCAAGACACCAACTCAGAAGAAAACAATGTCAAAATGCCTACATGTAAAGCCTCAAAGAAAAATGTCAATTGGTATTGTGGACAAAAAGAACTCTTGGAAGAGCTCAAAAAGGATTTAGAAATCAAATAAGAGAGGTAGAAGAAAAATTGAGAAAAGTAATGAGGGTGTGCAGACAATTATGGGGGAAAAGTCAATAGCTTGGTAAAGGAAGCATAAAAAATGGAAGAAAAAATGTATAAAAATTCCCTAAAGAGGGGTGGCTAAGTGGTGCAGTGAGTAGAGTGCTGGCCCTGAAGTCAGAAGGACCTGAGTTCGGTTCTGGCCTCAGACACTTAGTGCACACATAAACAAAAACCTAGCCGTGTGACCTTGGGCAAGTTACTTAACCCCAATTGCCCTCCAAAAAGGAAAAAAAAATTCCCTAAAGAAAACAAGTTCTTAAAAAGTAAAATTGGTCAAATAGAAAAGGCGGTACAAAAACTCACTAAAGAAAATAATTCCTTAAAAATTAGATTTGGGCAAGTGGAAGCTAATGATTCCACAAAACATCAAGAAATAATAAAACAAAACGAAAATAATGGAAATGTAGAAGAAAATGTGAAATGTCATTGGAAAAAATGGAAAATATATTGAGGCAAGATAATTTAAGAATCATTGAACTTCCTGAAAACCATGATAAATCAAAAAGAGGCTGGACATGATATTTCAAAGAATTATCAAGGAAAACTTCCCTGATATCCTAGAACAAGAGGGTAAAATAAAATTTAAAAGAATCCACTAATCACCTCCTGAAAGTAATCCTAAAATGAAAATTTCCAGGAATGTTACAGTCGTTACATCGCAGAATTCCTAGGTTAAGAAAAAGAAAAGCACTGAAGTCAGACAGAAGCAATTCAAATACCGTGATGCCACATTCAGGATTACACGGGATTTATGAGCTTTCTAGATTAAAGGACTGGAGAGCTTGGAATATGATACTCTGCAAGGCAAAGGAGCTGGGGTTACAAGCATGAATGACTTATCCAGCAAAACTGAATAAAATCCTTCAGGGGGAAAATGGATATTTAATTTAATAGAGGGTTTTCAAGCAATCCTAATGAAAAGACCAGAACTGAACAGATAATTTGATTTTTAAATATAAGACTCAAGAGAGGCATAAAAAGTTAAACAGGAAGGAGAAAATATAAGGGGTGTACTCAGATTAAACTGTTTATGTCTTTAAACAGGAAGATGACACTTGCAACTCTTAAGAACTTTATGAAATATGACAGAAGGAGTACAGATAGACAGAGGGTATGGGTACAAGCTGGCTATGATGGGGTGATATGCCCCCCAAAAATAATAAAATAAAGGGGTAAGAAAGAAGATTGCACAGAATAAAAGGAAAGGGAGAAGTAGATTGGAGTAAATTATGTCACATGAAGAGTTATGAAAGACCTATTATAGTAGAGGGAAAGATGGGGAGGAGTTGATGGGTATCACTTGAAGTTTACTCTCATCAAAATTGACTCAGAGAGAATAACATACACACTCACATGGGTATTGCAATATATCTTACCTTATAGAAAAATAGGAGGGAAGTGAGATAAGAAAAGGAGGAGGAGTTGGAGGAGTGATAAAAGAGAAGGTAGATTGGGGGAGGTAATGCTCAGAAGCAAACCTCTGATAAGGAAGAACAGAGTGAAAGGATCTTGAGGGAGAGAGAGAAGAGACAGAGACAGAGAGAGACAAAGACAGAAGGATAAATAGGGGGAAAATGGGAGCAAGGGAAATACACAGTAACCATAACTGTGAATGTGAATAAAATGAACTCACAGGGCAGCAAGGTGGCAGAGTGAATAGAGCATCAGCCCTGGAGTCAGGAGAACCTGAGTTCAAATTTGACCTCAGACACTTAACACTTACTAGCCGTGTGACCTTGGGCAAGTTACTTAACCCCAATTGCCCTGCCCTCCCACCTCCAAAAAGCAAAAATAAATAAATAAATAGATAAAATGAACTTACCTATAAAATGGAATATATAATATAATAAAATATATAAAGAACTGAAGCAAATTTATGAGAATACAAGTCATTTCCCAATTGATAAATGGTCAGAGGATATGAACAGGCAGTTTTCAGATGAAGAAATTAAAGCTATCTACAGTCATGTGAAAAATGTTCCAAATCACTAATGATTATAGAGATGTGAATTAAAACAACTCTGAGGTACTATCTCACACTTATCAGATTGGCTAATATGACAGAAAAGGAAAATGATAAATGTTGGTGGGAATGTTGGGCAATTGGGACACTAATGCACTATCTGTGGAATTATGAGCTAATGTAACCATTCTGGAGACCAGTTTGGAACTATGTCCAAAGGGCAATCAAACCCTTTGATCTAGTAATACCACTACTAGGTCTATATCCTAAAGATGTTGGGGAGAAAAATAGAGAGAGAAATATAGAGAAAAATAAATATAGAGAGAAATATAGAGAAAAATATCTATAGTAGCTCTTTTTGTTCTGGTAAAGAATTAGAAATTGAGGTGTGTCCTTCAATTGGCAAATGCTTGAACAAGCTGAGGTATATGATTGTTATAGAATACTTTTGTGCTAAAACAAATGATGAGCAGGCAGATTTCAGAAAAACCAGGAAAGATTTACTTGAACTGATGCAAAGTCAAGTCAGCAGAAATGGGAGAACATTGTATGATGAAGAATTGTTAATGACTTCGTTGTTCTTAGTAATACAATGATCTAAGACAATTCCAAAGGAACTGACATGACAAAAAATGTTATTCACATTCAGAGAAACAATTGATAGAGTCTGAATGCAGATTGAAGTATACTATTTTTCACTTTATTTTGTGTGTGTTGTTGTTGTTTCTGTCTGTGTCTTCATTCAAAACATGACAAATATGGAGGTATATTTTGTGTGATTGCACATGTATAACATATCAAATTGCTTACCACCTCATGGAGGAGGGAGAGAAGGGAAACAGAGAAGGAAAGGATTTGGAATTATTTTTAAATGAATATTAAAAATTGTTTTTACGTGCAATTAAAAAAACATTATTTTTAAAAATATGTCTCTAATTAGGTGAAATTTTCTTTTTTCTCCCACCTTTAACTAATGAAGTTATCATTCCAAGCTAGATATGTGTGTGCTTTATATAGAATAAGTGATACTAAGAAATGTACATTTGTATGATACCATTTCTGACTGGCAGTTCACATGTGGGCTTTTCACTCTCATCTCTGAAGCACAGCAATGGTGCTCACTACATGTTGATTCCCAGTGAAGATTAAAGTCAGCCCTGGGAAAACACACTATTGAAGTGGCAGTCAGTGAATAATTGACATCAGGCGCAAGTCCTTATCTGTCAGGACTGTTTTAAGACAGAGGATCAGAAAACAGATTCTCCTAAATGCTATCTGCACCTGTTCTCTATGCCATAGAAAGACTTTCCAGCTCCTCACTGGAAGACAGCATGATCCTTCATGCCAGGCCTGATGCCAATCTGATTGAATGTCATAAAGGATGATGTAAATTTTTCCTTTTCTTTAACAATTGAAGATATGGTATTTTAGGGTAATGGACAAGGAAAAGCTGTCTCTCAAGAAGACAACTGAATAGTGCAGTAGTTAGAGGGCTGGACCTGGATTCAGTAAGATCTGAGCTCAAACCCAACTCCAGACTCTTACTAACTGTGTGACCTTGGGCAATTCACCACCTCTGTGCCTCAGTTTCCTTATCTGTAACATAAAGATAATAATGGCACCTACCTCCCAGGGTTGTTGTGAGGATAAAATGCAAATATTTATAAAGTGTTTTTCAAATTTCAAACTATTACATAAATGCTATTATTACTGATGATGATGATGATGATGATGACCATTTGTCCTTTCTTCTCTACATGTTGTTTTATTATTTTTTCTTTTCCAAGTCACACATTTCTTTCATAATCCTTCCACTTACATAAAAAAACATATGCTTTGCTCTGCACCTCACACCTCAAAGAACTTTATTTAGAATAAACATTTCTGATGTATTGTTTTCCCTAACAATCTGTGTTTCATAATATTAATGTCTAATATTACTCAATACTTCATGGTTTATAAGGTTTTTTCAAATATATTTTATTTAGTAATATTATTTTGGTCTGGCTTTTGTGAAGTTAATAAGAGATTGCTAAGTATTCTCCATCAAAAGGAACATATCTAAAGCACAAAGTGACCTTTGTGGATATCAGGTCTTGCCTCTATAAGGAAAATTAGACTCAAAGAATAGCTGGCTAATAATATTAGAAGAACATCCTCACATCTTCACAACTTCCATGGAACCCAGCACATAATCAACAACCACAGTGGATGATGGACCGGACCTGCAGTCCTGAGTCCAAATTCAACATCAAACATTTAACTGTCTGTGACCATCCACAGATCTACCTCAGTTTCCTCATCTGTAAAATGGGGATGATAAGAATACCTAGTTTCCAGAGTTGTTGAGGATAAAAATCAGATAATGCTTGTAAAAGTGCTTCATAAAACTTAAAGTTATTATTATTAGTAATATTACCCTTCAGAGACTAGCACAGCTTCCCTACTGCCTGGATATGATTTAGAAAAAATGTTAAAGCCAGAAGTCAAGTATAAACACCATTATTATCAAGAGAGTTATTGGGGTATAATACCAATGGAACATTCACAGTGCCCATGGCAGCTATGAATATACTGGTGTAGTTCTGAATCACAAAATGTAACTGACTCTCCACATGGAAGACAAAAACAAAACATTTATTTAAACACCAGAAAGCTGAATCCTAACACCAGAAAGCCAAATCCATCATAGCAATCAAGAAGTTCGTACATATAACCAAAGCAGTAAGCACTGACATCACCAAGCCTTCTCTCCATCAGGCCTTCAAAACAAAACAGGGCTCCCTTAAGCAAAAATGCCCCTCTCTCACTAATGCTAGCTACCCTGCCTCTGCTCTGTGTGCACCCACCTTTGCTAGTGCTCTCTCTCTGCTCTTTCCAGCTCTAGCCTTCCTGTTCCACCCTTTCAGCAAGCCCCTCCAACTGTGGGCTCCATGTGATTACATTTGACCTATTAAGGGACAGGGAAGATCTTCAAATTACCATTACATGGGGCCTAGTGGATGGGTGACCTTTCATGTGACCTCTGACACATACTGGCTATATGACACTAACCTAATCATTTACAAGAAGGAGCTGGCCTACAGTAGTAGAAGGAATTTCCTTACTTGTAACAATGAATTCATAGATGTAGTCTCTATTATTGATAATAATCACAGTCAGTATAGGACTAAGGAATGATATATCAAAGGGAAGGGAGTTGCTCTGACTGTTCCTATGTGAATGCTGTTCAAAAGATGAGAATGAGAAAAAATGATTTAACAATAGCAATAATAAAAATTACTTACATCTATATAACAGTGCAATCCACAAAATGATTTCCTCTTAATCACCTTGTAAAATTGGTATTTCAGGAATTACTAAGGAAATAGCCAAACTCCTCAGTAGGCATTTATTACCCTTCACAATCTAGTTCTAGACTGTCTTTCTAACTTTAATGTACATTATTCTTATCTATTCACTTTAAATTCCAGCCACATTGATCTATGTGTAATTCCCCAAACAGTGCTCTCCCCTCCTCTCCTGTGACTTTGTAAGACTATCACCTATGCAGGGTATCTCCCCCTTCCTCTGTTGCACCCCATAGAATCCCTAGACCCAAAGTTCACATGCCACCCTCTACATGAAGGTTTTCCTCATTCTCTAATTTATTAGTGTTCTCTCTTCCACCAAATAATCATCTAAATACTTATTTGTAAACTTCACACAGTCAAAGGAATGATCTTTGAGAAATGTTCCCACTGTTTTTTGTTTGTTTGTTTGTTTGTTTTGTTTTGTCTTTCTATGGCCAGACAAAATGCTCTGCAAATAAGCATAGTCTTTACTTTTGCCCCCTTTCACTCTCTTCACTCATTTTCCCATTGAGTTTGGTATGATTCTAAAATAAACTCATTTTGTTTGTCTAGTATGTGTATATGTGTGTAGTCAATCCTACTCTTTATAAGAATAACATTTTCTGATGTTTACTCTCTACTTCTTTCTCCACGTTTATATGTCCTCATTATATCCCAGTTATTTAAGTTCTAACCTCCTTTGTCCCTTTCACTTTTGTTGTATTCTCTTAAATTATTCATTCTCTTTTTCCTCTTAGAAACTTTATAAAAGAAGCCATTTCCAGGTCCTCTGTTTTTTTTTTTTTTAATTCTATCAGAATCTTTTCAAAGACATCAAGGATCTGTAGGGCCATTTATTTCTTCTCCTCTTGTTAGAGTGTTAGCACTACTTACTCTACAGATCCTTGCAACTGTTTAATTTAATTTATCTTCCTAGGTTTGTCTTGACTCTTGTGCTTGCATTTCAAAATTTACTCAACTCTGTTCTTTTCCATCAGGGATGCTTGAAAGTTCCCTATTCCATTAATGATCTATTTTCTCCCCTTTTAAAATTATACTTAACTGTAGGACAGATTATACCAGGGTGACTCTGGGGCCACATGTGGCCCTTTAGGTCCCTAAGTGTGATACTTTGACTGAATCCAAACTTCACAGAATAAATCCCCTTAATAAAAGGATTTGTTCTGTAAAACCTGGACTATATCAAAAGGCAATATCCAAGGACCTAAATGACATGTGGCCTCTAGGCTGAAGGTTATCCACCCCTGGATTATACTGATTTGAGTAAACCCTTATCTTTTGCTTTTTGGAATACTCATTCTGGTCACTTATCACCTCATCTGTAAAATTATTATAATATTTGTTTTATGTACCTTATAAGATTTTTGTGAGGAAAGTACTTTGGAAATCTCAATATCCTCTATATGTGAATTAGTAAATGTTGGAACCAGGATACGAACTCAGGTGTTTATGAACCAGTAGTTTCTGCCAAACCACTTTCCAGTTCTCCCAGAAATATTTGTCAAATGTTAAGTTCTTACTCGTAAAGCTTGGATCTGTGAATTTATCAAACACTAGATTACTTTGGTTATTTACTATTGTGTATTGTGTACCTAGTCTATTCTACTGATCTACCACTATGTCTTAGCTAGTACCAGATTGTTTTGATGACTACTACTTTGTAATAAAGCTTGAAATCTGGTACTAGCTTATGTTCTTTCCATTCTTGTGCTGTTTGAAGGAGTAGCCGTGGTTTTTGTCAAATGCCTGAAGTTCTGGGATTTACCATCAATCACAATAACCACTTGTGTTATTTGCAGTCCCTGGGATAGGTTGGGCTCTCATTAAGTACTGCCAAGGTTACCCATCTATCTGCCTAGAAAGTTCAGCCTTTTCTCCCTCCCCACTGAACATCACAGAATCAAAGAATCACAGAATTTGACAGTTAAAAGGAAATCAACAGTCATCTAGTCCAATTTACACAAGAGGAATTTCCACTATACACACAAAAAGTATTCAACCAGCTTCTGCCTAAAGACTTTTAAGGATGGGAATCTCATTACTTCTTAAGGCAACTAGTTACATATCTGGACAGTTCTCATGGTTAAGAAGGTGGGGGGATGTTTGTGTGTGTGTGTGTATGTGTGTGTGTGTGTGTGTGTGTGTTTGTTTTTCTTTGATATCAAACCTATATCAACCTCTTTCTAATGACTACCCATTGCCCATACTCTTAAGCTAAATGGAACAAATCTAATTCCTCTTCTGCAGGTTATACATCTCTAATACCTACAGCCACTTCTACTAAGACATGAACTCAAAGCTCTTTATCCTCTAGGCTGCCTTCTACTGAATACTGTCCAGACTATAAATGTGCTTCCTGAACTATCACAGTCAAAACTGAATATAATATTATAAATGAGATCTAAAGAGAGCACAGGATCATTGTGCTTCTATTTTATTTCTTATGCTGATATTTTTATTATTATTTATTATTATGCTTATATCTCCCCTACTTGATTTTAATCTCCTCAAAGGCATGAGTTACATCTTATTTATCTTCGTGTTTGACACTTTCTTCTATATAGAGAGTATTTGATGTTGTCTTGTACATAGAAAATACTCAATAAATGTTCATTAAGTTGATTTGAATTGGGACACATCCAGAAACTCCATGGGAGTCAGGGGCACTTTAAGACAAAGACAAGTCATCTACTGAAAGGATAAGGCAGGATAGGAGTGCCATTCTGCCCTATTAATTTGACACACTGTGAAAAGTTCCACTCTTATTACTTGATAGCCTGGGATCCTGCTTGTCTAAAACTGGTCTTGGCCTGGTTAACTGAACACATCCCTGTTCTCTTTGTCTCAGTGAATAACTGACCTTTACCTTCTGCTATTGCAGATTTATTAAAGTTTTGTTTTTGTTTTTGTTTTCATTTTTTGCTTTTTGGAGGGAGGAAGGTAGGGCAATTGGTATTAAGTGACTTGCCCAAGGTCACACAACTAGTTTTGTGTTACGTATCTGAGGCCAAATTTGAACGCAGGTCCTCTTGACTCCAGGGCCAGTACTCTATTCACTGTGCCACCTCGCTACTCATATCAAGTGTTTTATAAAGCTTAAGGTGCTATATATGAGTTCATCTTAGTTTTGATTCAAATCCTCAACCCCAATCTACTGGTGTACTAACAAAAAAGGGAAATAATTTATTAGAAATCTCCTATATTCCAGGGACTGTTCTAAGCATGCTATAAATATTACCTCATTTGATCCTAACAACAATCCTGGGAGGTAGGTGCTATTATTATTATTATTATTATTATTATTATTATTATTATTATTATTATTATATGAGGCAGCTAAATGGCTCAGTGTCGAGGGTGAGGAAGACCTGAGTTCAAATTTGGCTTCATACATATACTAGTGTGTAACCCTGAGCAAGTCACAACCTCTATTTTACCTCTGGAGAAGGAAATGATAAACTACTTCAGTATCCTTGCCAAGAAAACTTCGTGGACAGTATTGGTATGCTATGGTCAAAAAAGTCACAAAAAAGGAGAAAGAAAGGACAAACCATTCCAGTATCCTTTCCAAGAAAACCTCGTGGACAGTATTGACAAGCTATGGTCCATAGGATCATGAAGAACTGGACACAATTGAACAACTAAACATAACAACAGGTGATATTATTATTCCCATTTTACAATTGAGGCAACTGAGGCAAACAGAGGTTAAAATGACTTGCCCAGGGTCACAAAGCTAGCAAGTGTCTAGGCCAGAGTTCAACTCACGTCTTCCCAACACCAGGCCCAATTCTTTATTTACTGTACTTCCTACATCTCTAGCCCAGCCCAAATCTCTCTTGGGCCTCAGCAACATGTCTGAATTGCAGTCACCAATATTATTAAGTGACCCCAACACCCTACCACTTCTGACAATCTCTGGGTAAATCCTCCCCAACTAACTTAACTCATCCTGGAGTTTTAGGCACCAAGAGAAGCATTGGAATTCCTATTGGCTTCCAAATTCCTCTAACACTAATCCTTGATTGTCAGATTGGAAAAGCATAATTGTGCTATGTTGTGTGACTATAATACTTTACACCTTTTTAATTGGCCACACAGTAACAATCATCCTGCTATTAATATGGGCAGAATTGCCAGGAGTCTTCTGGTATAATTTATGTGTAAACAATGAAGCTTTAAATGGATCCAACCACAGGCAACATATTTGTATTCCCTGGCATTAGCTTCCTCTATCTCTATGAAAACTGTGCTGGAATAACCATTTGTTTTTAGTCCTTAGTAGTCAGTTTCAAATAAATATGTACTGTTATCAATTAATGTTTCTTACAAACACTGTTGAAGAAAACGGGGAAAATAATTGGATATTGAGACTGGACATAGAAAAATGGAGTTATATTGCATAATTACATACTTCATTGCACTGTTTGCCTGCCAGTTACTGTTGTTCTCGTTTCCTCATTTAAACACTTTGGCTCAATCAGTACATTGTGTATTGAAATAAAATTTTTTCACTGCCATTTTCAAATTGATTTTGCATAGTAAATTCTAACAAAAGACACTGCTGCACAGTTTTAACTCGTATTATGCCTTCAGTTTCCTATTATGTAAATACACTGTCTTGTCTGTATTGTCATTGTAACTAGAACTGATACACATAAGGTGAAAAAGGCTTCAGGCAAGCCAAAACCTGCCAACGCATCAGCTGGAGTGCTGCATGGAGTCGCTTTCAGGTATCTAGGACCAGTTCGAAATCTGCCTGATTACCGGGCTGTATGTTTTCCCCATTTCTTCCCGTGTTCACACTTTTTTTGCACATGATGTGCGGTAGCTTTGTTGTTCTGCCAGGTAGCCTATCTGTGACCCCTCCCCCATCAATTATTAACACTGTGCTCATTTATAGAAATATTATGCTTTATAGTCTCACTGTTTATATAACACCTGAAACCATGTTTACATGGTCCCATTTCAAAAGAATCTCCTTGTTCTGTGAAATAGTTGAGCTTGATTCAAGTCTAGTCAAGACTCACATCATCAAATAAATATCAAAGTAAACAACTCCATCCTGTCTTTGATTTGAGAAGCTGGAAGGTAGAAATAGAGCATGAAACTGTTATATTTTTTTAATTTATTTTTTAATGGTTCTTGCTTGTCTATCACTGAAATGAGACCACTGATGAGTGTGGAGTGCTGCTTTTAAAGAAGGTTGATGGGTTTCTTTTTTTTTTTTTATTGTTGTCCCCAATTTAGGCTTCCCTAACAACAGAAAAAAAAAAAAAAGATTTCTAATTGCATTTGCCTACCTTCATTTAATTCAGATGAGGGGAATGTTTGCTAAAGTTGAATCAAAATGTTCCTAAAGGAATACAGTACATTGGTATAATGATTGAGAGCAACACAGAAAAATTTTCTTTTGCCAATATATGTCATGGCTATAGGGCAGCTAGGTGGCATAGTGAACAGGGCACAGGATTTGGAATCAGAAAGATTCATCATCGTGAGGTCAAATCTGGCCTCAGATACTTAGTAGTTGTTTGACCTCGGGCAAGTCACTTAACTCTGCCTCAGTCCCCTCATCTGTAAAATGAGCTGAAGAAGGAAATGGCAAGCCACTAGGAAATGGCAAACTCCTCTTGTATCTTTGCCAAGGAAACCTCAAAATGGGTTGAGAAGAGTTGGATACGACTCAAAACAACCAAACAACAATAACAACAATGTGACATTTATAAAGCAAGGTTAATACATTAAACATAATCCTATTCCTTGATAGTGATTTTATAGAGAATATTTCTCTTCTCAAAATAAGCTCACAGATGATTGCTGGAGTTACCTATGATAGTGAAACCTTTACCTCCTACCACTTCCTAATTAATTTCATTTAACCACAGATGTGGACAAATACCTTGGATCGTAAGGTGAGACTCCCCAAAGTTTGATTTGGGGAGCTGTGATAAAGGACCATTATCTTGTTCAGGCTAAAGATCTAAGACAGAACAAACCCGTGTGGCTGCATTCCATGGCTCAAGATCCTTTCTGAGACATGGAATGTAGGGTTTCAGGTTTGCCACAAACTATTTTATGTTCTTTGTAAAGTGCTGTAATTCAAACATTTTCTTTTCTTTTAATTTGCTTTTAGACAAATGCTGCAATAAAGTGTCTGTTAAAAATACCTATAATTACATTTTGTTCCTTTATGTTAGCCAGAGATGTATGGTAGCCAAATGAATAAATGAGATAAAAAAAGTTGTTAAGTATTTATTATGAGCTAGGTATTGTTCTAGGCACTGGATGAAAATATAAAAATCAGGATTTTAAAAGTGTTTCAAAGTATTTTAAAATACTTTAAGAGGGGGAGATAATGTATATATGACAGTAGAAGCCAAAGAATGGAGTATTTGGTGACTCACAGGGATGCTGGAGTCATCCATAGGGTAGCTGATGTGTCCTTTTCACTGTTTCAGGAATATTAGTAGTATGGTAATTCTCATTTGATTCCTGAACCCAAAGAAAGAGATGGAAAGGAGGTGACACACACCATGGCAAGGTGAATAGAAAGATGGTAGGGGTAGAAGATTAGTACAGTCTGGTCTGAGTGGCCTGGGAAGCCAGCCTAAGCATGGTGGGGTAGTTGAGTTGGCACTCAATCACTTGCCATTGAACAACTCAGCCTGGGGTTCTAAAGCAGACTGGGAAAGGAGGATTCCTTTTTTTGTTTAGTAGCTAGGCTTTTTCCACAGCTAGAACAGGTAACCTCAGAACATGATTGCCTCAGATGGTAACTTGAGGCAACCTTTGGACAGAAACCACTTTCTTTTCTCTTTTCTTACCCATTCTCTTGCCAACTTAATGTTCTTTTTTCCCCTATCCCTTTCTTTGTAATCTTTTATTCTTTCCCTGACTCCATTATTCCTTTTCCCCATTTCCTTCTCACCCACTTTTCCCCTTAGATCTGCCACTGCCATTGCTTAACCCTGCTAGTGATACTTCAGGTTAAAGACGTTTCTGATCTTTCTTGGATAGAAAGAAGTGGATGCCCTTTAATTAGGGAATGACTGAATCTGTTAGAAATCCTTTAAGAGAAACCTGGGAAGATATATAGATATAGATATAGATATAGACATAGACATAGACATAGATACAGATATAGATATATGAATGAATTGATGCAGTGAAATGAGAAGAAAAGATGAACAATTTAGACAAGGACTTAAGTACTATAAAGGAAAACAAAGAGGGTGGGCAGAGAAAGTTATGGAGAGAAATGTGATAATGATGCCAAAAAAGAAAAAAAGAGTTTCTGAAACATTGACAGGATACAAAAAATGCACAGCTATGCACAGAAATAAATTTATAGGGAAAATAAGCAAGGCAGTGTTTTATATATCTTCATCTATATATACATACATATACATATGTTCTTGTGTATATATGTATATATAATACATACATACATATATACATATGTGTGTATAGCAAAAGTGGTATATAACAACTGGTATGTAAAAAACATCACTGTTTTACCTATAATCCTTTCTCACTGTTCTTTATATATAACAATGCTCATTTGTTGATTTTTATAAGGTTCATAAAATATATATTTTTTAAAACTGGCCAATTTTCCACTTTAGATACCCTATGGCTTTCTCACACTGACTGTGGGCATTCTCTCCTTACTCACTACTCCATATTATCTCTACACTCGACATTATTTTATCAGAATGTTTGATTGTCTCTTGCACAGAAGGCTTGCTCAAATGCCTTCCTTCTCATACTGTTCAAGTGACCCTGAATTCTTGAAACATGTGCTAGTGGAGCTAAATGAAGTTTTAATAGGTTTTCATAAGGAAGGGCTTCAAGTAGAGGGCTGGCAATGGTCTGTTGTCCAAGGACAAGTCTAGTTAAGTTCAGCTAGACTTGTCAGAAATCTGGCCACTGAGTGGTGAATTCCCATAGCAATTCATAAACACTGTCTACCAGAGTGAGACTTTTTGATTGAGTCCAAGTTTTACAGAACAAATTCTTTTATTAAGGGGATTTGTTTTGAGTGGTTTGAATTCAGTCAAAGAACCACACGTGAGGACCTAGAGGGCCACATGTGGCCTCAAGGCTGCAAGTTCCCCACCCCTGGTTCTACATTAAAGTGTAGAGGGGCTGTTATTTGCATTGGTGAGAATATTCATAGCACCCTAGAGTTAAATCTGGGAAGGATATCTGTACTCACCTCATTCTCTAAAAGAGGAAGCCAAGGCCTTGAAAGATTCAATGCCTTATCCTAGGCTATGCAGATAGTATAGTTCACAGGTAGGATTTGAACCCAGAATCCCCGATCCCAGAGTCAGCTCTCTTTTATACTGTACCACAAATGAAAATATGGACCCTTCGAATATTGAAGTAAATACTCTGATGTCTAGATATGGATCAGCATGAAGAAAAATATACAAACATGCCAAGCTTCTCCTTTAATTGCCTTATCTATGCATTTTTTTTCTTTTTGGAGGGCAATTGAGGTTAAGTGACTTGTTCAAGGTCACACAGCTAGTTTTTTTGTGTGTTAAGTGTCTGAGGTTGGATTTGAACTCGGGTCCTCCTGAATCCAGGGCTGGTGCTCTATTCACTGAGCCACCTATCCGCCCCCCCTATCTATGCATTCTTAATATTTCTGTGGTATATGTTCTACGACTTGGAGTATAAGCTTCTGGAGGGCAGGCATGATGCTTCTGCTCTGATGACTTTACATGTAAATATAAAGCAAAGACCCAGCAAGTATTTGAGTTTCTGTGAAATACTCTGCTAGCAGCGGCACTTGAGGGCTGGAGGATGCCCCCAAGTAGCTGTTATTGTGAGCCTGATGTTTCACTAACAAAGGTCGTATAATCAAAAAGTTTAGAAAATAACGAAAGCTCTAATGGGGTTCAGACAGTTTTATAACTAAGCCGGAGCTGTTTTTACAGCAGCAGCTGAGAAACTTGTTTGAACTGTTTTGATACTATTTCCTGACATTGGGAAATCTGTCATTGTGATATATTTTGAAATGTGGAGTAAAATATGGAGCAGGCTGCCTGTGTAGCATGAAAGTTTCAGTTTTATGACTATTCTGTTATTCGTCCTTTCATCTGCACTGCAGATCAACATTTCTGAATTTATTGCATACATATGTCTGAGCTCTTGCTTCTCAGTGGGGAACAACAAAATTTAAAAATAGGAAACTGGGACTGTAGTTTTGGCAGGAGATGGGTTCTATTCCAAGTAATAAGAAAACACCAGTAGTCCCATTTCAGAGTGATGATCTTAAAAAACAGTGGGATTTCAATTTTAAAGCTGAAAAAGCACAGTTAAGGGCTGCCATAAAGATTTCCCTGAGAACAGTTCTATTTTGACAAGGGCTGTATATGTTTTCAGGGTCATTTGTCTGTGGCTACTGGTGGACGTCTTAAAATTTGGGAGGAAAAGACCATTAAAATACAACATTTTTTCTCTCCTAATTTTTTGGCTTGCTGAATTTATTTTTAATGTATATATCTTTTACTATTTATTTTTGAAAACCAAATTAGTATATTAAAAGATTCTACTTGTTAAGTGTTTTCTTTCAGGATAAAGTCTCTAAGCCCAAGCATGGTAGGGAGACCTTGCAGATTATGATAGTGGGATCTAGGGGCTTTGATTTTATCTGTTTCCCAAATTTTATATACCTGGACACACATCCTTAAAAAATTTACCTCTATTTTAATGGTCCCTTTTTTTCTTTTTCTTCTTTGTAGCCCAGGAGAAGGACTAGGCAATTTGCACAAAGCAAGGGGGACAAGTTTTTTAAACAATGGGAAGTTTACTAGATTTTCTCTGGCTAATAGATGTTGCTACTCCTTACCTTCTCCTGAGCAGAAGGCAAAGGCTCTCCTCAGGATGTCAGAAGAGTCTTAGTTACATTTGGGTAATATATTTGAGCAAATATTTCTTGAGGCTAAGTCCAGCATCTTGCTACATTTTTTTAAATCCTTAATTACAAGTACATAACATACAGGAGGTACTTAATAAATGCTGAATTCTATTGGGTAAGCCAATACTGCAAAGACATAATTAATCTCTTAAAAGAAAAATATAAAACCTCAGATATTAGTTAGTAAATCACAGTTATAATTCATCTTTTATGAATTACAATTGGCAAAATAACCTCATTGAACTATACAAAAAAAGATAAAATGTAACAAATGATATGCTGCTAAAATATGAAAATGAAATATTTGGCTGAAGGTTTAAAAACATACAAGATTTTGATTCTGTGTATATTTCATTTTATAGCCTTGTACAATAAGTGATTCTGGCCTGGGGCTCTTACTGACTTAATTTTTAGTGTTACATCAAAGGAAATGTTTTCTTCTCTTTATTTCCATTGCAGACTAACTGAAATATTTCATGAATTTTAATAAGATTTGGATGGAGGTTACTGTTCTTGAGATCCATTAGCAAGAATTATTCTGACTACACGAAGTGACCATGTGATTGTAAGTATATAGGAGAAAGTTGAAAAACAGAAACAAGGCCAAAGCAGAGGCAAAATATTTAAATTTTCTTCCTTTTTCTTTTTCTTTTTTTTTGTATTGTGAGAATATTAGATACTGTTGAAGGCTGGTAGAGAAAACATTGAGACAGTCTTTTAAACATCCTTTAAATTATACCTACACTATCTATGTAGTAATCTAATCTTTATGCACAAAATCTTATGCACACAGTCAATCCACCTTCTGTCTTTCCAATCCTAGCACTGAGATGCTCGGTGCCCCTGAATTACCAGACAGCCCCTCTCAGGGTCTTATTTTTCACATTCCAAGATGACAGATTGCTGAAAATAATGTTAGTGAGTGCTAAGTTATAAGAGAGTTAACTCTTCCAAGTAATGTGCTTAGATTTTTTTTTTTTTAGACCTGTGATTTCATTGGTCCAGGAAATGCCTGGCAAGGAAATTTTTTGTGCCAATTCAAGCTGGCTCCTGCTCTACAGCATCAAGTCTTAAAGTTGTCTGGGGCATTGAGAAATGAAACGACTTGTCCAAGGCACACAGCCAGTATATATCCCAGAAAGGACCACAATAAGTTCTTCCTGACTCCAAGGGCAGTTTTCTGTCTACAGACCATGATGCTGCTTACTTGTTCATATTTCTATACTATCCTAGTAGAGACAAAACATCTTAAGTAAAAGAAGTAACTCCAGCCGTGAGAATAGTAGATACTGTCAAAGGTTGGTAGAGAAAACATTTGGACAGTCTTTTAAACATCCTTTAAATTATACCTATACTGTCTATGTATGAATCCAATCTTTACATACAAAATCTTGTGCTCATAGCCAATCATCTGTCTTTCACATTTAAACCCTCATTTCTGACCTTTAGAGAAGGTGTCTCCATATAACTATGCGACACTCACAGTTCACAAGACATAGTTTCTGGGTAATTAATCATTTTATTAATAATGCTAGCATTTTATTAATAAAAGAGGTCAGAGGCACTCAAAGATAAATCATGGTGGTGGATTCACAGTTTATATGCCTTTGGAAGAGTGGGTGTTCTTGAGGGTTGCAATCAACTCTGATTGCTAAACAATTAATGAGAAAATGAATAAGATGTGGGCTCATTCTAATGAAAGTCTTTGGTGTATGCACCTTGGATCATCTGAGTCTTGGTCAAAGAAACTTATCAATATACATATCAAAGAGCGAATCCACTTCTTTTTTGTGTGTCTCCCATTTTTTAAATTAATTTATTTGTTTATTTTTAGTTTACAAGATTCAATTCCATAGTTTCTTGAGTTTCAAATTTCCCTTCTCTCCCTCCCCCCACGCCCCACGATGGCATATAGTCCAGTATAGGATCTGCAAATACTTTCACATTAGACATTAGTCCATTTACAAAGGTGTGTTGTACTAGATGGGATGAAAAATGGTAAAGAGGAAATAAAACCAAACAATGAAAAGAAAAAGATCAATTAGTTTGCTTCCATCAGGATTCAAACTCAGTTCTTTCTAGTTCTTTCTCTGGATGTAGGCATCTCTCTCCTTCATGAGTCTTTTGGAATTGACTTATATCACGGCATTGCTGAGAAGAGCCCAGTCTGTCATAGTTGGTCATCACACATATGTTGTGTCTGTGATTGTATACAAATTTCTCCTGGTTCTACTCTTCTCACTCAGCATCAGTTTGTATAGCCTCTTTAGGTAAATATGAAATCTGTCTCCTCCTCATTTCTTATAGGCAAATCCACTTCTATGCACCAGATCTGTTGGACCAACCATAATGAACAAGGATTCACCAATTCTCTCAGCCTGGTTGGATAAGTTTTCCCCAAGGTTTCCTACAATGGCTGATTTTTGGATAAGGAAGTAGAAAAGCCTTTAATCCTAATTCAATAATTGGTTATTAATATAAGAAAGAATTATTTCTCTCAACTATTATAGTGAATTTGAGGTTTCACTAAAAACTAGTCATTGACAAACAAAAATGAAAACTTTTTAAAAATAACAAAAAAAAAATAAACAACTTACCCAATTAGTGACCAATTTTCGTATCTCATTTTAAAAGGATTAAAGCAAGATTGAAAGATATACATAGATACAAATAAAATTTCTTGTTTTCTTCATTAAATTTGAACTATTAATAACTCCTGTCAATCTAATTCTAATTCTGAAACCTCAGAGACTCAGCAAACAATATGATTTAGGCCTTCACCTTCTAATTTTTGCTCTCCAGTTTTGGCTTGGGTTATTTGAGACATCAGGATCAGCTTTGGCCTCAAGAGCATAGTTTGATTCTGGCCTTTGAGCCTTTCTAGCAAGTTGGACATTTTCCTTCCTACTCACAATGTATTAGAAAGATGACTTTTAGTTTTCTTTCTTTTACTTTTTTTTGGTTAATGTTTCTCTCTAACACTCAAATCATCCACTGTCACTTTTCTTTAGGAATATCTGGTTTTCTGTTCCTTGAAAGAATTGCATTTTCTGCAAATGTTCATAAATCATCCCTTTAATAATATATTCCAGTATTGCATATTACCACCCCAGGAGTCAGATGGGCATAATGGATGGAGTGAGCATAGTCGGCAGGAAAAGCTGGGCTAAAATACTGCCTGATTCATATTTGCTCTGTGACCCTGGACAAGTCACTTAACCTCAGCATGTCTAAGGACTAAGATAAATTTCATAACAGTTTCATTTCTACATTAATAGAGGGCAGGGATGGAAAACCTGCAGGAATTCACAAAATGGATTCAGTCAAAAGGCTGAGGACATAGAGGGCCACATTTGGCCTCGAGGCTGCATGTTCCCCACCCCTGATATAGGGAGTTTCTTCATTGGGACTTCAGTATATCAAAAAAATCACAGGTCCAGGCCAGAAAAAAAACAAACAAAAGCTAGATAAATATTAGTATCAATCACCAGCCAATAATGTGAAGAATATATGTTCTGCTTTTTGAATAAGGAAAATTTGCCAATTTGAATTTCTGTGGCATGCTTTTTATTTTCTCTAATCTCTGGAGCATCACTGATAACAATTTACCAGTCACATTTCAAAATTCCTCTACTGTCCTAAAAATGAATGAATAAAAAGTGAGTACTAAATTTATAATGTTCCAATCAACATGTTAACTACTGGGGATATAGATAGAAAAATAAGACAATGGTTGTCCTCAAGGAGCTCACAATCTAATTGGTTAAAAGAGCATATGTCGAAGAATTTAGCTGCAGGGTGTTTGTAAAGGTCCAGGGATCCCAAGGGTTCACTACAGGACAGATGGCAAGTCAGCAGTCCTTCACAGATATCAACATGTCTGTCCAAGTGAGCATACTACCTACATCTTTGGGAAGGGTCCCATGGAGCAAAGTGGAGAGTGGGTTCTGTTTTTCTAGGGGCAGCTAGGTAGCACAGTGGATAGAGCATTGATTCTGGAATCAGGAAGACTCATCTTCATGAGTTCAAATCTGGCCTCAGACACTTACTAGGTGTGTGATCCTGGGTCCCTTAACCCTGTTTGCCTCAGTTTCCCAATCTGTAAAATGAGCTGGAGAAGTAAATGACAATCCATTCCACATCAGAAATGACTGAACAACAACACGGCAGGAATAGGATGAGAGTTCAGTATTTGTCAAGAAGGAGAGAAGTAGAAGAAAATACTATGGGAAGAGGAGTCTGGGGGTGAGGAGGGGAATAGAGAAGTTGGGTTCCACTGGATGGCAATTCCAGCTAGGGTCCTCCAGGTACATTAGATGGAGTATGGGGGTACTGATCAGTAGAGGAGGAAATTAGGTGATAAAGCTTATTCCTAGGCCTGGTGACTTGAATTCCTTAAGGGCATCAAGGGGGCCTCTGCCTCTTAAAAAGATCATTTCTTTGCTAAGTGCTTATAAATATCCTCTTTAGGGATAATTTCAGAGAAATCTGGTAAGATTTATATAAACTGATACAGCATGCAGTGAACAGACCCAGGAAACAATTAATACAAAAAGCAATAACTTTTAAAGACATAGTGATCAAAACAGTAATCAATCACATTTCTAAAATCTCAGTAATGAAAAAATGTTATCCACCTCCTGATAGAAAAATATTGAATTTCTAAAGTCTCTAACCACTCCAACCCATCCTTCATTTAGTCACTAATGTGATTTATCTAAAGTGCAGGTCTGAAATCAGGTCACTCCTCCCTCCTTTAAATGAACTCCAATGGTTTTGTATTGCCTTCAGGAGCAAATAATAGGGCATTCAAAGTTTTCTTTGAACTATCTATTCATTTTGTATAAGCACCTTGGTGGCAGTCTTTTGTCTTATTATTATTATTTTTTTTGTATACTCATATCTGGCAGGTAGTAAGTACTTAATGTTTATTGTTCTATCAGATTTGCAGAATGAAACATACTATTTTTGTACATGGCCAATATGGGAATTTGTTTTGCTGGACTATGCTTATATGTTATAAAAGTTTTGTTTTTCTTTTTTTGTTTGTTTTTTTCCAGTGGGGGAGGAATGTTAGAGTGAGAGAAAATTATCATGTGCTAATTGAAAAATAAAATTTAACTAAAACAACATAAAGTTTGTAATTTTTTTAAGTCACTCATTTAATAAGACATTTATATATATTTATTTTCTCCTCACATGAGAGTGTGTTAATTTGGGACAAGTCATATAACATATCAGTGCCTTCAAATAACTCTCAAAAACAATATTACAAGGCAAAGTATTGCTAGAGGGTATGTTGGGAGTGATCTATACCAATAAAAATGCAGTAATGAATGTAAATAGAATATTATTATGCTGTAGTTGATGATGACTATGATGAATGCAGAGAAACAAGGGAAAATCTCCATAAACTGATAAAGAGGGAAATAAACAGAGTGAAGAAAATGACATACACAATGATTGTAACCATGTAAGTGAAAGGAACAACCATAAAATAATCAAAAGTGAATGTTGTGACATGACAAAAAATAAATATGGCCTCAAAATAAATAAAGAGAAAAGAGAAGACATTCCAGTTGAGGTTTGGGGGGCTAGGGGTGCTCAAGATCCCAAAATACCAACATGGAAAATACGGACACAGTGGGTCCTGCCAAATGAATTTGACTCAAGCCTTCTCTCAACAAAAATGAAACAAAGTTTATTAGAGATTCGCCTTAATGGGTGGACTCTTAAGGTGCCTAAGTATACATGAAGCTTGTATTGGACAAGTGGGCCAGAACAATCCCACAGAGATTGAGTCTGTGCTAGATTGAATCTCAGCACCTTCATGGAGGCAAGATGGGTCTTAAATACAGAAAGAGTGTGGGAGGGATCTAGGGGTGTCTAGAGGAGGGGTTTAGGGAGGGTCTTGAGGAGGAGTCTAAGGAGGATCTTGATCTGAGCTGAGGTCAGATTCCTGCAATGGGATTAAAGGTGGGAAATAGCTGAAGGCTACCTGGAGATGACAGATAATGGAGGATTTAGGCTAGTTTAAGGGTAACAGATTTGGGCCTAGCTAAAATGAAAGGCTATGGCCTCAGGCAAATGCCTCATCAACTGGGAAGATTTTATCAGAGTTCAAGAGGTTTCCCAGAGCCTGTACCCCATCAGTCCCACACTTCTTTGCAGAGGAGGGAAGTCCACTCATATGATACATTACATCTATTTTCAGACTTTTTCAATCCATTGATTGGTTTTACTGGTTCTCTTATATGGGTGAACTTTCTGGGAAGGGAGAGTGGGAAGAATAATAGAAGAAATACTAATGATGTAAAAAAAATAGCAATAAAATTTGTTTTAAAAAAAGAAAATGTGGTGACCCTGACAAGCAATTTAACCTATTAGTGCTAACAAGTAAATCTCAATAGTTTACTTAAAAATTAAAGAATGATTCAGGTATAGTGCAGTTGTGGCCTTAGAAAACCACAAATCAATATTATCTATGTTGTATTATATTTTTATTTATATTATTAAGCATTTCCCAATTATATTTTAATCTGATTCAGGCAGCACTTCAGAGTTTTGCAGGTTATATTTGTAGTTCAACAGCTCTGGTATATTGTCAGGAACACCTGAGTTCAAATCTGACCTTAGATACTTGCTGGCTGTATGAGCATGGGTAATTCACTTATGGAGACAATAAAAACACCTATTTCCCAGGGTTGTTGTGAGGATAAAATTTTTGTGTTTTGTGATGAGGTACAGGCTCTGGGAATCCCCTTGAACTCTGATTGAATCTTCCCATTTGATGAGGCATTTGCCTGAGGCCATAAGCCTTTCCTTGTGGCTGGGCCCAAACCTCTGTTACTAGCCTAGCCCCTCCTTTGTCCAGCTACTTTCCACCCCTGATCCTCCCAAAATATCTATACATCCTTAAACTAGCCTAGCCCTTCATTGTCTCATCTCCAGGTAACCTCCAGCTACTTCCCACCCTTAATCTCTCATCACTGAAGTCAGACATCATTTGACTCTTCCTGAAGAACCCCTCCCCCCCCCAAACTCCTCCTCTACACCATCCCTAGATTCCTCCCACAACCTTTCTGTATATAAGAACCCATCTTGCCTCCCTGTGAGAGAGAGAGAGATCATGGAGAATGGTCTAGCAAAGACTCACTCTGTGTCAGATGACTCTGGCCTGCTTGTCTAGTACAAGTGGCACAGATACCAAGGCTCCTTAAGAGTCTACCCAATATTGCAAACCTTTAATAAACTTTTCTTTTCTTTGGCTGAGAGAAGGATTGAGTTGAATTCATTCGTCAGGACCCAGTATGTTGGTATTTTGGGGTCTTGAGCACCCTTAACCCCCTGACCACTACATTTTATGGTTCCCTGACTTCATTATTTTGCACATCTTAAATAGCTATATAAATGTTAGTTACTATTATTATTATTATTATTATTACAATAATTTGAATATAGTTCAAAAGGGAAAAATAAACAATGAAACAATGAGGAAATAGGACTAATAATTAATGTTAAAAGGGATTTGTTTTAATGAGCTCAATCCTTTTACAATGAAATGAGTCTTATGGGACACTCAGATTTTTTCACCCAAGAGTCTTACTCCAGCAGATTCTCTACTTAATTAGTAACAATGATATTCAGAACTCCTAGCAATTCTTACATGATAAGAAGTCTAGAGCAGCTGAGAGAGAGAAAGAGAGAAACAGAGAGAGAGAGAGAGAGAGAGAGAGAGAGAGAGAGAGAGAGAAACAGAGACACAGAGACAGAGACAGAGACAGAGAGACAGAGAAAGAAAGAGAGAGAGAAATCCCAAATTCCCTCATGGAAAAATAAGCATTTACTCCTGACCTCCTCCTGCTGGAATACTTCTTTAAACACACAAAGGACCGAGTAAAATATCTAAACATAATATAAAATGAACAGTCAAATGTCTTCAGAAATTCTAAATGCTGAGAGCATAAAATATTCCTGTCCATAAGACATTGTTAGTATAACAGTTTAGAAGTGTTCACACTCTAGGGCCCAAAATGTGTGCCCTTACTGATGGATCCTACATTCTATTAGCACTTTCTGCGCTTATTCATTGAAGGAATAGGCTTGTGATGAATCTTTACAGACATCTTTGGACCTGAGTAGGGTTAATCTACTTAGACTCAGGTGAGTTCATTTCAGTCTTGATTCACTTCATTGGCTGTCTATAATGGTTATTAACAAGCTTAAGGACCTTTGGGAGATTATGGGGGGCAGGGGGGCCGGGGAAGCAGTACCATGGAAGGTGGGAAATCATTATGCTAATAAGGTTGGCATAATAATTACCAGTCACACAGTTTCCATATGAATCCTTGGGACTGGAATAGGTCACCAGGTCAATAAATCTTTCACCAGTTTCATATACTGTGCATGCATATATACCTGCATAAATACATACATACATATATAAATATATGTACTTTATATGCATACACATTTGTTTTGTTTTTTATACTTGAGTGAACTTATTCTAACATAAAAAAGTAGATGTGAAGGGATAACATTTATGTGTGTCCTGAATCCATGACAGATTTTAACACTCTTAAATGACCATCTTCTTAAAATTCTATTTCTGTAATATTTTCCTTAAATGTAGTATATTTGTTCAGATTGCTTGCTTCATAAAAGTGTCTCTTTAAAGTACCTCAGAAATAGGATGTATTTATGTCCTCTGGGTATGTCTGCTAAAATTGGGCACGTTTTCAATTTTTTCCTTCCTTTAAAAAAAACAGTTAATAACTGGTGCAGGGGTCAGGCACTAAGGTCAGACAGCATTTATTTTTAAGAAATGCTAGAACATTGAGTTGCACATTTCCAGTTTAAGTGAATGATATGGGAAGAACTATAATTGTATTTCATATTCTGCCCATAAAGCATCAGGCACCTACATGGGCTAATAACTCAAAATTATATAGAATTTTAAAGTTTATCAATCAATTGAAAAGGGATTATTAAGCACCTTCCACATGCTACATACTGTTCTTTGTGATGGGGACATAAAAATAAAGAAAAAAAAAGTCTCTGCCCTCAATGAGCTTATGTTCTTTGTAGAGGAAACAATCCCTTTTTCTTTATGCCAAAATCAAGCTGTTTACTTTTGTAGGGAATTAATTTTTTATATCTGTTCTTTACTTCCTTCTCTTTCTACTCTTCCCACCCCACCCTACCCCACAATCTAATTAATGAAGGTAACTTACAGGAGGAGGAATGTAAAAGCGATCCTTTTTGTCAGTGAAAATACTAACTGAAGCCAGTAATAGTCTGACTAGTGTATGTAAAAGAGCAATAGACTTGAAATCAGAATACTGACTGTTGCTGCATTGTGGTCACTTTAGGCAAGTTGCTTCATCTCTTTGGTCATAATTTCCTTATCTGTGAAATGAAGTAATTGGATTAGTTCATTCATAAGGTCTCTTCTAGATCTTACAATTCTGTGAAAATTTTTTTATCAAGTAAATACTAAGGCCTGATTTTTTCCTCCAAAACTATCTCTGAGATTCTTATAAACTTTGGTTATATCTGACTTAATTTGCTCCCCTTTCTCCTTATCCTTCTTTCCCTTTTTTTCCCATCCCCATAATCACATTCTTGTTCATAAATGCCTGCCTATTTAGCTGTAAAATCTAACATTCCCTAATTCTGCTATGAGAGCATCTGACAGAATTTTTTCTTTATGAAACAAAGGACCCTATGAGATATAACAGGAAACAACTATTGTTCTTGTTAATATTGTCATTAAAGTTTATACTACTATAAACTTTGATGGAGTGATGAACTCATCATTTGGAGTATTCTGTATCTTCAGTAGAGATCACATTTTATCCCTTCCCTCTTATCCCATGCAGCTCTGTTTATGTCACTTTACTTTTATGATAGGATATCTTCTCTATTAAGTACATGCCATTACTAGGTAACTAGCTGAAACAAGCCAAAGTTTCCTTGAAAAACAGTATTTACTTAAGTAATATCCTAACCTCTTTAGTATTTTCTACAGAATCTCTTTGGATTTGGCTGTGTGGATTGTACATTGATCTGTGATCCTCTCATTTCTCCTGATCCAAAAGACCTGACAATGAAGCAAGCTTTGCCTAAAACTAGTGTTTGGTCTGTAAGGTGCCCCAACTTTTGGCTGCCCAGGCCAGCCTATCCCCACTCTACCTAATACAAGTGTCAAGGTAGAGATTTTAGATGCAGAGTTCCCACATTGGATTTTCCTTTTCACCCTGATCTTGCACCATGGTAGAGAGTTGGAAACTGTGTTCTATTGCTATTTGATTATCTACAAATATCTAATATATCAACTTTTTAAAAAATTCTATTCAAGTCTTAAAATTCTTTAAAAAAGATTTTTTTTTTGCATATTTGTCTCTACCCAAGAAGGTTATAGTTTTATTGCCAATTTCTCCTTGCAATTTAATCAACTTTTCCTTTATGTGTTTAGATGCTATGCCATCCAAGTCATATATATTAAGCATTAATATTGATTATATATGATCCCTTCAAGAATAATGTAGTTTCTCTGTTTATCTTTTTTAATAATGTCTGGGTTTTTGTGTTTTGTTTTTTTTTACTATTCAGTAGTTTGATATCTTGATTGCTACTCTTGCCTTTTTTTTTTAGTATAACATATTCTCTCCAGCTCCTTATGTTACTTGTGTTTATCATTGTTTGAAGCATATTTCTTATAAACAAAATGCTGTATTCTGCCTTATAACACTGTCTTCCATTTTATGGGTGAGTTCATCCCCTTCACATTCAAAGTTATTATGATCAATTTTGCATTTATCTCCATTCTTTTCTTTTTTACTTTTTGTTTCCCTCTCTTTTCACCCATTACCCACTTTTTTTTTCAAAGAAGATGTAGGTGGTGAAAAACCAGTAAGCTTAACATTATTGATCTATGACTGAAACAATGGGTTACCATTCTGTTGCTACTCTTTACTTTATTCCTGATAACATATTTGTGCTCTCTCTTTCTTTTTTCATTATGTCAATGTCACTCCCTGACATTGGAGTTCATTTTGCTTATGACTTACCCCTTTTGCCCTCCCTCTTAAAACCCTTCTTCCCTCTCTTTACTTATTTTTCTATTAAGTTAAATATATTTCCCCACCAAACTTTTTGTGCATGTATGTATGTATGAAAGAGAGAGAGAGATAGAGAGAGAGAGAGGGAGGGAGAGAGAGATTGTGTTCAATTCTACTTTGCTTGAGATTGAAATTAAAGTGAGGTTCATAAAATATCTATTCCCCACTCCTTTTTAGATATTTGTATAAATCACCCTATATGTGCCCATTTGAGATCAAAGGTTTCCTTCCATTCCTCTTTCTTTATTCTCTAGTATATGCCCTTTCCCTCCCATTCTTTCTTCTCTTAAGACAATGAAATCATAACAGAAATTGCTTAAACCCCCCCTACCCTGGTCCTTTGTTTCATTTGACTCCTTTTATGAAGCTTGAAAACATTAGTGTTCTGAAGGGAAAATTTTTTTCTTCACCCTCTATTAGACTATGAGTATTTCAACATTGTATCATTTCTTCTAAATGTCCCATTATAGTACTTGCTCTAGTTTACTCATTATCTTATGTTTGCATTTTAGAGTTTTCAATTAGCTTTGGCATATACATCAGGAATGCTTAAAAGTCCTCTGTTAAAGGTTTATTTTTACCCTTAGGATTATACCATTTTGCAAGGAAAGATATTCATATTTATAAGTCTTTTCTTTTGTCTTTAGTTTATCAAATTCCAAGATCTGCTGTTCAGCAGCTGCCAAGTGTTATGTGAGTCTAATTGTGGTTCCTTATCACTTGAACATTTTTGTTTGTTTGTTTGTTTCCTGAAGTATTTATTCTTTGAATTGGAGGTTTGGGGATTTTACCTATAGGTGTTCCTGTAAGTTTTCATTGGGGAGCTTCTTTTAGGAAGTGACTGGAGAATGATTTGTATTTTCACTGTGCATTCTGGCTTTTATAGATCTAGTCCATTTTTTATTTTTATTTCTTGAAATATTGAATTCAAGTGCTTGAATTATGATCATGATTTTCAGATAGTCTGAAGATTATCTCTCAACCTATTTTTCCAAGTTTTTGTTATGTATCATAATTCTTCTTCTGTTTCTTTTTTCAGTCTTTTGATTTTGTTTTAATATTGTTTATTGTCTTATAGAGTCTTTGTTTTGTTTTGATTATTCTAATTTTATAATCATATTATCCTATTATTTTTCTAATTCTATCCTATTATTCTAATTTTCCAAAGATTATATTATCTTGGACAAGGTGTACCACCTTCTGGTCCAAGGTATTAATTCTCTCCCATGATTTCCTTTCTAGTTCTCATTTCATTTTACATTATATTTTCTATATCTTTCTTCCAGGTACTCTTATAAATTCCAAATATATACATACATTTACACACATGCACACATACACACATATATTTTTTCTTCTGTTTAGTCATCTCTCAAGTGTCAATAGACCTCACTGACTCCACCCAGCATTCCAGTCTCTAAATAAAGTATAGCAGTGGGCTATCTGGACTGTCTTCCTCTTTGTAAAACCCTCTATTCCTCCATAGTGTTGAAAGACAACTTCTCCGAGGGAGCTGAACACTGGAATTATGAACAGGTGACATGGCTTCACATGCTCTGATAGCTTATTTGGCTTGACTTACAGAGTCTGCTTTTACAGATAGGAAAATGTAGGTCTATAAGTATTTAAGTGGTTCTGCTCCAGATCAATGAAAGTTGATACTTGGACTTGGGTCTCTGGATTCTGAGTCCAGTGCCCTCAAATAGGGAGTGTAGTGGAAGAAACACTATACTAGGCACTTGAATATCAAAACTTGTTTGCCATTTATTATTTAGATGAACTTGGACAAGTCATTTAATTCTACTTTTCCTCACTTTTTTATATCTGTGAAATAAGCACAATGATTCTTTTGCTACTCATTTCTGGTGGCCAAATGAAATAATACTACCAGATTCATATAGTATTTTGAGATGTATAAATTTCTTTTTTTCCTCCCACAATAATCCATGAGAAGTATGCTTTAAAAATGAGGAAACCAGGACTTTGTGAATTTAAGTAACTTACTCTTTGATACGATATGATGTTATGTTATGTTATGTTTTATGGTATTATTTTGTACTACATTGTATTGTTTTATACTGTGTTGAGCTGTGCTGTATTGTATTGTATTATAGTGTAGTATAGTGTCAGAGTCAAGACACACACTCAGAACTTGTCTTCAGATCTAGTACTCTTTCCTTTATGAGGAGGTGTGTAATGGAAATGCAGATTTAAAGATCTTCCCTGCCCCTAGCTTAAGTGCACCTGGAGCCTGTGGTGGGAGGCTTGTTTTTCAGGAAAGCCCACACCTTGATACTTTGTGATTGGGCAGTGGGTCAAGGAGGTTGTTACATTCTTTGAGCCAGGAGAAGGCTATATAAACTCTGAGGAGAGGCTTTGCTTTGGGGCTCACTTTGAGAAGTGTTGTGTGATTTGACCAGATGAGACTCTGGGAAGCCGTTGTTGAGAGCCCCCCGGCTTTGAAAACCCAGATGTTGATGCTTCCCTCTCTGGTAACTGTGATTTGGTATTGATGCATGTAATGTTGGGACAGTTTGGAAGCCTGTCTGATCTGTAAGTTCTGTAACTCTGAAGTTCGGGGTGCTGACCTTTTTCCCTGAACTAGGTAATGTATGTTTGTTTGATTAAAGTAAGCTTGTTAACCCATTTTGAGTTGCTTTCCTTTTGAAAAGCAGATCTAAGAACCTGTGTTGGCAGTCACCCTGGGGATATTGGGGTGCTTGCTGCTACAAGGTGCCATTCTAAATCACTCTGTGACCACAAAGGGCATATGTATGTGCCATATCAGGACCATGGTCTTTGCTACCTCATTGCACCAGATCTGACCCATAACATCACTGTAGAAATTAAGTAAAATCACAAATCAAGGTTTTGCTTTAAATGAAAACTCAAATAAGAGTACAAATTCCCCCCAGTACTTTTTCTCTTTGTGTTGATATTGAAGAACCACAGAACATAGGAAGAGAAATTTTGGAATGGCATTTAAAAACATTTTGGCAGAAATCCTCCGTATTCATGACCCTAGGAATCTTTGCCTCAATGGCAAAATTTCAGCTTCAAGTTTGTGAAAGAATTACTTTTCGCTGAAAGGGAAGGAAAAGCTCCACTGATTTGTGAGCCTCTACAGCATATTTTTAAACACTAAATCCTTTGGCAAATCTGTGCTAGACATCTTGGGAACAGCAGTGACTCAGAATTGTGTTCTTAGGAAAGAGATCTTCTCAGGGCCTGGATGCCATATGCATATGGGTATACTTACACCAAAGTCCACAGGCTACAATGGGACAACATGTCAGGATGATCACCCTGATCAATAGTTTAGAATTAGATGAAGGTCTCATTTTAACCAAGGGCCTTTGCCAACCCTCAATTTTCATTATTTCATTCCACTGGAAAGGTAGAGATGTATAGAAGAGATTAAGAGGGCTAGACTATTCTAAATTGGGGCCTCTAATTTGCTGCCTCCCTGACCTCCTCATATATAGTCACTGCCAGCAGCGTGCTGAAGAATGTCAAAATGTCAGTAAACATTTATTAAGCACCTACTATGTGCCAGGCCCTAGGCCAGGAGTTGGGAATAAAAAGAAGAGAAAAAGACCATCTCTGCACTTGCAGAGCTTGGAGAGAAGTCCTGATGGGGGAGACACTATGGAAACAGCAGTGAACAAACAAACCCTATACAGGATAAATTAGAAATAATCAATAGCAAGAAAGCACTAGAATTAAAAGGAATCTGGAAAGACTTCCTGTAGAAGATAAGATTTTAGCTGAAGGAAGGAAGCAAAGGAAGCCTGAGGGAAGAGATGAGGAGGTAGAGCATTTCAGGCCAAGGGGACAGTCAGAGAAAATGCGCAGAACTGAAAGGTGGAATAACTTGTTTGCAAAATGGCAAGGAAGCCAGTGTCACTGGATCGGAGTAATTAGGTGAGTATAAGGTATAAAAAAATGAAAAGGTAGGGAAAGGAAAGACCACAGAGGGTTTTGAATGCCAAATGGAGGATTTTATAGGGAGTCACTGGCATTTATTGAAGAGAAGGGTGACTTGCTCAGACTTGGGTCACACCTTCACATGAAACAGTGGGGAAGGAAGTAACAGTGGCAGAAGGCATTTAGGTGATGTGAAATAAGTAGGAGGAGAGGAAAGGGTTGGCTCTTGGTGAATAATCTCAATATTTTTAGTAAAATATGAGGCAAGGCTGGCAGCTGAGACTTTAGGGGTAGGAGAAGTCACCGTGGTGAGTGGGATAATGAGTTAATTAAGGAGGTGTAAAAAGATTCCCCTGCAGGAATGAGGGCCCAGGTGAGGTTATATAACATAAACTTATAGTTTGCCTAGTGATCAGGGTTTCAGAATTTTCTCCAGCTTTGTTCAGCAGCATGCATGTAGGAGGCAAGTCAGCAGATGGTGGGAATGATTTCAGGCTGAGTCATGGCAGGACAAGATTAGTGATACAAGACGGGGGACAAAGGACTCAAGAAAAGAGAACAAGGCAGAGTTGAACGAGTTCACCAAAAGGTCAAAATGGGGAAAGAAGGGGACTGTAGCTACTGCAGGGGTGATTGCTGGAAAGAGAACTAAGGGGTCATGTCATGACATAGACCAACGGCAGGGTTTGGGGTTGCAGGGCAGAGGGAGAGGAAGAATGACAATAAGATATGATCAGATAACAGGATCTGAGAGTTCATGAACATGGAAGTGGAGCATTTGTGGGTGGTAACAAGACCTTGAGTACTGTGTGGTTGAGTTGCAATGGATGAGTAAATCATGTCAAGTGAGTCAGTTGAGGAACTGTGGTGTTAGTGTGTCTCAGGAAATATCAATATGTTATTTAATAACTGACTGCAGAAGAAAGAAAAACAAATTTACACAAAGTACATTTTAAAGTTTAATCTACATGAACATTTTTTAAGTCTAGAGGTACCAATGCTTATCCTAAAAATGCAAAAAAAAATGGAATCTCACAAGCTAACTCAAGTTAGCTCCAGAATACTCCTGGCCATGGATCTTTTTACTTTCCATCTTCCCGGTCATTTTCTACTCAGTACACTTAAGGCAAATTTGTCATCACAAGCATTCTCGACTTATTCCCAATACTCTGCTGACAGAACCACTTTTCAGGAAGGGCCCTCACTTATGCATGTACTTGCTCTCTGAACTTTTCCTCCCCCTCAGTCCCCTTATCTCTTTGTGTGTCTTTCCCTATTACAATGTAAGCTCCTCAAGGGTAGTGAATGTCTCATTTGCTTGTATTTCTATCCTTTCTGCTTACCATAGTTCTGGGAATATAGTAAGCCCTTCATAAAGTTTTGTCTATCCAGAAGTACTCTAGTAAATATTGAACAACTAGCTATGTGGGGAGGAAATGTGGAAGGGACATACTTTTAAGTTTAATATGCATTATTAACATTTTCTACATCGTTTTTTTAAAGTCTAGACAGCCAAGCAGTAAACTAACCCATAATTTGTAGCATTTAATGGGTTCTGAGTATAAATATTTACATAAAAATGAACATTTGGTTCTCTATCCTGTTTCTCTCTTTGTTTAACGTCTTATCTGTATGTTTGTCTATTATCTGTCAATCATTATCATCTATCTATCTACGCATCAATCTATATAACCTTTTCTGAATGCCCTCTTTCATAGGATTCAATTAAGACAAAAAAAATTCATTGATTCTACAGCAGTTGCCCAAAGTATCTCTACTTTACTAGATCCATAAAACCCATGTGAATTTAATCATTCAGAAATAGGAAGAAGGGCTTTCCCCAAGTGCAGTGATCTGTAGGAACTCTGTTCCCAGTGAGCCTTGTACTCACTGAGTAGACTCTACTATCTAAGATAGAAAAGTTCTCATAGTTATAACAGTCATAATGTATAAATCATCTTTCTTGCATAATGGCTTTCCCCTAATAGATTAAGCTCCTTGAGGGCAAGAATGGTTTAGAAGTTTTTTTTTTTCATTCCCATTGCCTAGAACACAACAGACACTTAACAAATATATGTAGAATTTTATTGAATTTTCATAGAATTCTTAGGTGCTCTCACCACCCTGCCATCCCCATATACAAACTACACATAAACACACACAATTTAGTAAACCTTTGTTAGTCTATCTTACAGAAGAGAAAGCCTTCATTCACTTTCCATCCATTGTATACTGATAGGGTGGAATGTCTGTAATAAAATATTAATGGATGTTTTTCATCTGAAAATGTTTCAAAGGAAAGAGCCACACTAGGATGTTCTAGAAGTAGGAGGGAATGAAGATTTCTCAAAATACTGATGAGTCTGATAGGACATCCCATTCAATGAGTCCTGATGGAGGATTAGGAGAATGATGCCAATCTGAGATATGAGTTATGAAAGATAATAGGAGGCTTTTAGAAATCTGGTGGGTAGAGTAAGAGAGCAGGTAGGTCTGCTTGGGAAAAGTAGAAGGAAAAGTAGGGACACAGGATATATAGATTGGGATATAGTCAACCTGAAACCACAGAAAAGTCAATCAAAGAATTCCCATGGAGAGACCCCAAGGGATATCAGCTACATTCGTAGTTCAGGTGCTAAAGAACTGAGACCAAAGAGTTGGACCTGATACCCAGCTAGAAAAAGAACCCTGATTTCTTCAGGGTTATCAGGAGATGAGAAAGACAGGTCAATCTCAGTCCACAGATGAAAACAGGTTAAGAAAAGGTAAATTTCTCGAAGGATCAAGACTAGAGGAGGATTGGGAAAAGTGGGAAAATGACTTTAGACTTGTGCAATGGTCATATGAAATAGTGTAAATGGTCATTCAATTTTGCATATTTTCTATTCCACCTCACACAGTGAAAAAACATTTGAACATTTGAGTGTTTGTGGACATGCCTGATGCACTTGAGGCAGGATGAGGGAAAACCCTCTGCAGATAATGACAATCAAACCATAAATTCTAGAACATGGTCTTTAAAGGAGAAATACCTACCCTGCCCTCTTTCCCCACCTTCTCAATAAGGAGTTAATGGCACCTGGAAAGTTACATCACACAAGTGGGAAGTCAGAACCCACCTGAAGGAACTTGGTGCTATTTGAAAAACAAAAAAGAAAAGTCAAACAAACAAACAAAAACCCTTACTTACCCTGCCACTGGGTGCAACTTTTCTTAGTCTTTTTAGTGGGTGAGGGCAGCATCGTGTTAAAGGCAGAGGACAGAATGTGGTCAGTTGATAAAGGCAGGGAACAGAGGAAAGGAGACACACCAAGACAAAAACCAAAGAGGTTTGGGATTCTTAGCTTTTAGATTTCTACAAGAAAGAAATCCTTTAAGTTTCAGCAGGCATGGCTCACTCCCAGTTTTAACCCTTTTAAAAAAGCGTCCAGAAAGACAGAGGTCAACCTCAAGGGCAAACCATCCATCCGGAGCTCCTGTCAGAATGTTACTGATACCAAGTCAAGACTGAGGCAGGTGCAGTGCCCTTTAAAGGTTCCACTCAGAGGGAGGGAGAATCCATATGCCACCAGCAGGTTGGAATGACCCCACTAATGAGACAATGAAAAGAGTGTCTGGAACACAACCTGTGGTGGATTGCAAAAGCTTGGCTGCTAGTCGGGCCAAACCATAAGGCTGCACAATTGTGCACAGCCTGGATGTCCTCTGAACATGGCAGGCTGTGTCTTTTGTGCCAGTGTTTAATGGACACAGTGTCAAGGCATCTGGGTATAATCAACTTGGAGATCATTACCATCAAGGTGTGCTTAATCATTTCTGATGAAGGAGAGTCTAGCTCTATTTGTGACTGATTTTCTCCCTTTTTTAACGTAGGTTATCTATGTAGTTACTAATAACAACCAAACTAGCTGCCCAGAATCCAGAAACTTGAAAATGACCAATGAATTCTAGATAAAATTACTGAGGAAACATTGACACACACACATATTATTTTTGTCTCCTTGTTAAACCTTATTAATATTCTCCTGAGAACATTATTTGAAACTGTGTGTTGGTGCCTTTCCGAGCCCTCTTTCTCCTGGCTGTGTAAATCAGTGCCCGCCCAGCGTGGACCCTAGAGCTCTATGGGACAGCAATGCTGCCAGAGGAGCCTTCCTGTTTCTCAATTTTTAATAAAATATTTTCATCTATAACTTGCTACCTTGATCATTAACTCATGTAAATCTATTTATGTAAGCCATTAGATATCATTATTGCAAATATTTTAAACGGGAATGCTGGATCCCAGCTGCTTTCTTACAAAGGTAATTTGTTCCACATTCATAATTCTGCTGTTTCTTTGTTATCAGCCATAAAGATACTGCAATGGAAAGGAATTAATTAAATTCTTGCCTAATTTTTTGATTTAAACATTCTAATTTAGCATTCTAAATGAGGGGAATCTTTCTGTTATTTATCTTTCAGCTACCAAATTCTAGAGAAAACAGTGATCACTGCCTTAGTCATTTCAATTCAATTTTTAATAGGTAGAAGGTTAAGTAGCAATATATGGCCAAACATAGATCGAGTATTTATGCAGCTATCCATAAATCGCCATCTTGTATATATGTATAGCATGTGTGCTTCTGCATGATGTGCTCTAGATCTATATTTAGACCATTCTAAAGTGCAGCATTTTGAATGTGTCTAAATTATGTGCATTGATCCTAACAGGAAAAATGTGCATGATTCAGAATTCTACACATCAGCATTGGGTATGGTGTCAGAAAAAAAATGCATACAGTTGGCAAATCGCAGAAAGTTTCTCCAATGCAAAAGGCCAATATGAACATGAATTTGTCATAATAGCAGCCTCATCAGATTCAATTGTTTTTGACTTAATACTCCTTTGTTTGCCAGAAAAATAAATGCAAAATATACAGTCGGCATCTGTTATCCTAAAATCTTCATATAAGAAAAAAATTCTAGCATACTCTTCAAAAGCTGTTTTAATTTTTATCTGAAGATAGCAGGGAAAATTGTGAAGTTTAAAAAAGAAAAAAGGAAGAAAAAAGAAAGGAATGAAGTATAAATGGTATGCCAGTTTGCTTTTTACCACTTTGCTAAAAGATAAATGTGGACCATAGTATTCATTTTGCATCTATATTTTCTTTTTTACTCCCTCAGGAATAATTATTTAGGTCTTTCACAAACTCCATGATGAGACTAAAAAAGGCTGAGTGAACTTACACTACAGATTTTTTTTTTTAAATATACCTTTAGGATGCATTTTATACATACTGCATGTTCCATTTGCATCCAGTCCACAGGTTGTTTAGGAGAAGAGCAGGAGAAGGGAGAGGGCTATGAACAGCAAGTCTTTGATGCTCTTTGCCTGTCTTTTTCCCCCTCTAAATAACAAACCAATCAATCAGTAAATATTTGCTATAAATTTGTTCCTTATGTGTGATATCACTTCATGGAATCCTTTGAGTTGAGTGATAAGACTCTTAAGTTGGATTTCTGTCTGTCCTTGACATCATGAAGGGAGTGATACTCTCCCCCCCACTTTTAAATCTCTTCCTCTTAAACCCCCATAGTGTATGATAAATTTCTATTCTAATATCTAGTTGCAGAGAAAAGTTGAACAAGATGAAGAATATTTTTAAGTATATTAGTAATATTTGAATGGTAGTCTGCTTCACCATCTGGCAACCATCTTTGAGAAGATCAAAAGGCTTTTCAAACATTAGCTCATTCATCCTCATGGTTCATTCCTGTGAGATGGGTTGGTGGAAAGCTCGGTTCCTCAATTAACAGGAATACCACAGTCCAAACAAAGTTAAAGAAATTATTGGAGAACCATAAAGCCAGTCTGTGGTAAAACTTAAAATAAAATTCAGGTCTCTCTCCTCACTGCAGTCTAATTTACAGCCTACTACACTGATATCTTTGATTGCCTTTTCTGAATTATGTGAACTCACATTACAAAAATTCCATTCCTTTTAAAACATTATTATTGCATTACTAATAATACTATGTGATATTAACTGATAACGACAAAACACTTTTAACTCTTACAATAACTTTCACAAACTCCATCTTATTTTATCTCAAGAAATGTGCTCCCATTGTGTCAATATGGTAGATAATGAACTCTAAGTGTATTCACATATTTTAAATTAAGAATATTGGCCCTGCTGGGTTTGTTACTGGGGAAGAAGCACAGACAACAGAGATACACTGGTTTATTTAGGTGTCAGTCTTTCTATCTCAACTGGTCAGTCCCTAAGGGCCCTCTTTCAGACCAGTATACCTTTTTGTACTGATTAAATCCTTGAGGTCAGGGTCCTTGCCTTTTCCCCTTGAGACTCTGCATAATATTAGTTGAAAGGAGGAAGAATAGACATTTAAAAAATTATGCTGACAAACCAATCAGTTCGGTGATGACCAGCAGAAGGATCTTGAAATAAGCTCAAAAATAATGATGTAAATAATAAGTTTCATTTGGGAAGTATTTCTGGCTACACTTGAAGTGTTTTCATGTATATTTTCTTATGTAATCTGTTGTGCTTTTTGTGAACAATGACTGATCAGTCTGAAAAATGCATATTCTTTTTATTTGAATCGGCACAAGATCAAATGATATAATTCTCATGCAGGCACATTCCCATTCTTCATAGAATTTAGGAACATAAAGTAATACATACCATGGAAATAGGTTCTCCCTTGATAGACGGGTGCCTCTTCTCGTCCCTTCAGCAGCTTCAGCATCTCAAATGCACCATTTATTCAAATACTTGTATTCTACCTCCAAGCCCCAGCAATCCAAAAAGCCATATCAACTTCCTATTTATTTCAGGCAGGTGCCACAGTGGCAGCAGTTAAATAACAAGTACATATTCAATGGGTTAATGTAAATGAGAAGATGAGGATTAAGGTTTCCATACTGTGTGATTATTGCAGTTTAATATCTGGGTAATGGAGCTCTTGAGAACTAGGCTTCATGTGATTTTAGGGTTGGGAGGCATGTAGAATACAAATTCCCCTTGACTCCTCATTCCTTTATATAGACTTTGTTGCATCCTTTTCACCCAGGACTAATCCATTTGCATGTCATGGGGACCTCTGCCTACCTATTGATGATCCTTCATTGTTTTCTTTGAATTTGATGTGCAGGCTATAGAGAATATCAGTGGAGATCACACTTAAAAGATAGATACCATGTTTGGCCAAAGTTGGGAGCAACTGCTTTTCATTTATGATAGGAAATACTTGGAATGCCTGGAGAAAACAATTGATCTTAATTATGAGTTATAAGCAGGACCCATCAGGCATGTGTTCTTGTGAATTACTGTGATTTGTCCATTATTACATTTAGGATACCTGTCCAATGGACTACAACCATGGAACAACTTTGTGAAGTGCAGCTGGGAAGTTTGGAAGTCCTTGATGCCAGGATAAAAGCACAAAAATTACAATATCACATTCAATTATTCTAGCCCTTTTCTCACCAGATGGTGTTCATGTGTCAGACACAGAAAACTCGCTTTGTTCTGGCTGTGCAGTTTGATTAAGGGTTGGTGGGAGATTGAGCAGAGTCATTTGGGCTAATAGTGATGAGATGAAGGTTCTGGCACAGTGTGGCTACAGGCCACTCAATACATGGGGTGTGTGAGAACGAGTGGGGGAGGCCGGCTGGGGTGAGATAAAAAGGTCATAATGGCCTGGGTCACAGTCAAGCATATTCAGAATCAAGTTGCTGGTAATAACTTACCTGCCTAGTAGGCTAAGCTCTATGTATGATGAAGCACAGAGAAATATATCTGAAGTTTTAAGATGTGGGTGAATTAATCATTCTAGAAACTCTGGAAAAAATAAGCTAAATAAAAAAAAAAAAACTTTCACATTCAATCCACAGGAAAATAAAGATAAATCTAAAAAAGTCTGTCATTAACCCCTCAGAACATAAGTATTGTCACACTGGAGAAGGCTAACATCTCATTCAACCCAGAATTTTCCCTCTGACAGTGGCCTTGAAGCTTGTTTTGTGAGGAAGCATGGATTCCCAGGATGGTATGGGTCTCAGAAAGTTAGACACATGTCCCCAAACACCTGAGTTACTCACGGGTCTTCCTCTCTTTTTCATTCATGAATCTAGCTAAACCCTTCTTAAACCAATTTATATTTTTAGCTTATAACAGCACTTGGGATAATAGACTCCACATGTTAACTGACAGCCGTGTAAAGTAGAACTTCCTTTTATTCATTCTAAACTACATCTTTAAAGCTTTAGATGCTTTGGTTTTAATATTCTAGAATTTGGTGAACAATCCTGTCCTTGCCATATGCTTCCTGATTTGTATAAACTTTATTAATATCTGTCCTTAGTTTGAGCTATTTTGCCGGCAGAAGGCTTTCTTTGATATGTCAGCACAAGAACTGGAGTCCGAAAATATAGGTACAAGTCCTGGTTTTGAAGCTCAGTAGTTGTGGGATGCTGAGTAAGTCCCTTGACCTCTCTGAGTCACATTTTCCTTCTTTATAAAATGGAAATAGTAATACTTTCACTACAGTTCAAAGTGTTGTGACCCTTTGAAGCACTGTGTTAAATGTATGATCAGGTTAGTAATCCCCAAGATTGCTGATCAGGTTATTAAGCCCCAAGATTATTAACAACTCTGAATGGAGCATTTGTGTGTTCTCCAATCTGGGTTTATGCCCCAGTACTCTTCTAGAATCTTTCTGACACACATCACTGGACATTAGGACTTCCTTGGAACTATAGTGGACCAGTTTACAAACTACAAAGTGTTTTCAGGCTTAACTGATCTCATTCAGTTTCCTTAGGACAGTCTAGGTTCCTGGAGATGTGCCTCCATCTTTTTCATAAGGGATTCAAGGAGGATCTACAATTTGAAGACATATTATTCCTACTACATTACCAAGAGATAATTACTCATTAATTTTTTTTTTTACTTTTTGGAGGAGGGAAGGCAGGGCAGTTGGGGTTAAGTGATTTGCCCAAGGTCACATGGCTAGTAAGTGTTAAGTGTCTGAGGCCACATTTGAACTCAGGTTCTTCAGACTCCAGGGCCAGTTCTCTATTCACTGTGCCACCTAACTGCTCCTTACTCATATTTTACTGAAATGAAAATACTGAATTTATGTCATTAAGTCATTAAGTATTTATGAAGTGCCTGCTATGTACCAGACATGGTATTATGGGGTTACAAAGGATGTGTTTTTCAGGTAAAGGGTGTCCTGATTGGGCCACACTGGGCACACCCACAACTATTCCAAGAAGTACAGTCAAGACCCTAGTTAATTCTCAAATCTTGACCCCTAGAGAGTTGGATTAATTATAATAAGGATCAGGGGGTTGATATCCTACATACCTGGAATACTCTCCCTCCTCACCTGTGCCTCCTGGCTTCCATGGCTTCAGCCAAAATTGTGCCTCCACAAACAGTCTTTCTCATAATGGTAGTAAGCTACTACTTCTAATTGCTCTGTGTATACCTTGTATGCACATAATTGCTTGCATCATATCTCCCTGATTAGAATATGAGCTTCTTGAGGGCAGAGATGATTTTTTTTCTAAGTACCAAGTGCTTAGCATACTATAAGTACTTAATAAATTTACTGACCAACTGAACAGGAGCAGCACAGTGGATGACACAGTTGATTTACTAAGGACAACAAATATTTAACTGAGGGAAATAATGTAATAAGGCCATTCAACAGAACATGATAAAACTTGCTATTTTTGATTAATCACATGGGAGCTCTGGGTCATGTTGTGACTCAGCCATAAAAAGATATATTATTTCAATATCATATGCCAAACTCTAAGTGATATCTTGGTTCTTCCTCTCCCCATGATAGTGTCAGGATTGGGTAGATTTCCTGGATCAGTTAAATAAGGAGCTTCTAGCTGGTATTCTCTTGCTTCAATAACCTATGCTTAATCATGAAATTCTGAGACTTCCAATGAGGGGCAGGGAAGGATGTTCCTCTCCTCAACATCATGATAACTCATTCATGTGGTAACTAGTAGAGGAAAGCTTGTGCCTAGGTTCCTGACTTCCTTTTCTCAGTATTGTCCCAATGAGCATCTATCCTGTGAAGGATGTAGCCATCTTGGATAGGACCTAATGAATTTGAGAGATCTGGAGGTACTGAGTTCCATTTGATAAAAAATGAATGGTGGTTGGGAAGAGGCCCCAAAATTTACTTGGAGAGGATGGTCACTGGCAAGAGAATGGACATTTTATAGCAGTTAAGTACCAGGAGTTTTTTTTTTTATTAGTATAGAGTTAAGGCAAAATATAAATTTCAATAGTCCTATACTGACAATATTTAAGGATTAGTCTCTCAGCAGATTGTAAGTTAGGTTAATGAATCCTGATTTCACTTCTGTTAGTGTGAGTCTTAAATGTTTATCATTTCTATTTTGTGTAGGAATGTTCCCTGTCTCACACTTTCTGGAGGGAAAGTAGGAAGAGGAGAGAAGAAAAATACAATGAGTCAGAAATGGGAATCCGTGTTTTCTCAACTCCAAATCTTGGCCTCTCTCCACTGGGTCATGCAGATTCTTTTTTAAAACCATGCCAACAGGAATCTAGGTGTCAAAATGGATACAGCATCAGCCCTAGACTCAAGAGGACCCAAGTTCTAATTCATCTTCAGATACTTACTAGCTGTGTCAACCTGGGTAAGTCACTTAACCCCAAGTGTCTCCAAAAAAAAAAAAAAAAAAACCACAAAAGAAATACTGTGTCATACAAACAAACAACATTTTTGAAGGGGATGGGGGCATTGAGGAATCTGCTCTGCTGTGAAAATGGAGGAAAAAGTAATTTTTTTCATATATTTTTAAAAGTCTAATGAAATTAAAATTTATCAAATACTAACCAACCATCCAAATGTACACAAGTAAAAATAAAGCAAGTTTTCAGGGGCATCTAAACTTTTCTGACATGCTTTAAAAACAAATTAGAAGCTGATGACAGAAACAAATATGAGACACACAGAGAGAGAGAGAGAGAGACAGAGACAGAGAGAGACAGAGACAGAGACAGAGATAGAGACAGAGACAGAGACTGAGAGATTAAGCATTGTCTCACTTAGAATTTTACCAAACCTTCCTTTTCAGGTGTCTTAAGAAAGGGTGGAAGGCTTTTGTCAAACACAGGCTGCTCTCAGTAGCAAGACAAAACAGTGAAAAAGTCCTAAACTTGTCCCTGAATACAAGTTCAAATCCCAGCTTGGCCATTGGTCACTTCTGCTCTTTTGATCATTTACAAATCACTTCTCGAGGCCTCAGTTTCACTATCAGTCAAATAGAGACATTAGACTAGACGACCTCTAAGGTCCCCTACGGTTATAGGTCTATGACCCTATCATCCAAATCTCTCAGATTTTTGCTCTTGCCTAGATAGTATTTATACTATAACAAAAGGAAAGGCTTTTTAGGGATAAAAATGTATTTGGAATAGATGTTAGCATCATAACGGTTGAATGTGCTAGTACAAAGAAATGTTTCCTACAAAATAATTTCAACTGTTGAGGTCAATATGATTTTGATCATATTTATAAATGTGGAGAGACCAAGTGGTTTGCAGGCTACTAGAAGGAGTATGTAAATCTCATCTCCCATCAGTTAGTGCAGGGGTACAAGGGGACAAAAATGGTTATATATCTATTTGTATGTATGTATATATGTGTGTGTGTGCTTATATATGTATGTGTGTATATATGTGTGTGTGTGCTTGTATGAATATACACACATATGTGTGTATTTGCATGTATGTATATGTATGAATTTAGATATGCCAATCAGCATAAGTGTATAGCACTTGACATGCTGTATGTATACGTTTACATATATACATGCACATGCATACATATACACATACATACAGACATAGCAACTCCTCAATGACTCTGAGGTGCCTGTAATACCTGTACTGCCTTCTAAAGTTTGGCTTTTTCTCTATTAGTTTTGGGTTGCTTCTAGAGTCACCTTGAAATGAGACACATAGGACATCTTGGGGACAAGGACTTAAAGCCCAGTTATGTGAATCCCAGTCTCCTTCCTCTATTAGTCAGCCAGGGATAGGTTTACAAAATAAAGTTTAAACAGGATGATTTATTTATCAGTTATTATTATCGTAGTACTGTGGTGATGTTTAGAAGGAAAGCACTATGGTCAGGAGGTCAGTAGCACAATTATGCTGGCTTATTTAAAACCTAAGCTTTATCTCCTACCATGTAACACAGTGAAGCAATGAAGAATAAAATGGAAGGAAAAACATTTTTTTTACGAGTTAATATAGTAAAGTTATTTCTCCCAAATGCGTGTATAGAAGTTCTGACTAGAGTTACATGTGTGACAACAAGAGGCCGAACTAGGGACATCATGGTTGCTTGTCCTATAGTACCTTGTAATTGTCCCAGAAAACTTAAATGAAAACATTTTATGTACATTTGGAACCTTCCAATGAACAGTGAAATGGCTCTTTGCCCTTATTAATTGCCAATCAAATATTACCTTTCTCATTTTTTTTAGATAGGGTAAATGGAGTGAATTCCACTAGCATATATGTTTCTTAAGGATTGGAGGCTGTTTTTGGCTTTGTTCTTTTCTCCCCAGTGTCTAATTTAGGACCTAGAATACAGTAGACACAATATATGCTCCCAGAATTGAACTGAATGCAGAGGGGGCTCTGAGGTTTTTTTTCTTTTCATTTTTTAATGAACTGAACAATCATCTAACATAAGCATTCCAATATACAACAACAAAAAGAGGATTCTATGGGAAACCATGACTTTTTTTAAAGTGTATGTTGAATGCAATAATAAAATTATTGTTTGTATCCAGATCAGAGCCTCATTTGATTTTCTTCTGTATATTTAATTTTTTTATTGATTCTCTTTTTCTCTCTTTTTTTTTGCTTCTCTAGAAATCTCTACTAACTTTCCTGCTGCCCCTAAAAGAAGCCCTTCCCTATTAGTAAGTATAGTCAAGCAAAACAGCTCAACACATGACCTGAGGTTTTAGAATCAGTTGTAAAGAAAAATATTATTCAGAATGAAAAAAATTACAATGGCATTTAAATTTTTAGTCATCCAAAAGATGTAAAAATGATAGAAAATTTCACTCTGATATCAGTAACATAAAGAAGTCTTAATCAAGTACTTTAAAAGCTCATACATATTAAGAGGTATTACTTACAAAAAGATAAAGCTAACTGAAGCTTTCATTATTCCATATAGAAGTTAGAATCTTCATTAATCTATTTGAGTTGAGTTTTATTTTAACAAAGGGTTACTAAGTAATCATATAGTAATTAAATCAGGGGGAAAAATTCACGTGTACAATTTTCAGATCAGCAGAGAAATACCTAATTGTTTTAATGAAAAATAACATTTAGGGGTGGCTAGGTGACGCAGTGAATAGAGTGTCGGCTCTGGAGTCAGAAGGACCTGAGTTCGGATCCGGCCTCAGACACTTAATGCACACACAAATAAAAACCTAGCCGTGTGACCTTGGGCAAGTTACTTAACCCCAATTGCCCTCCAAAAACAAAAAAAAAAAAAAAGAAAGAAAGAAAGAAAGAAAGAAAGAAAGAAAGAAAGAAAGAAAGAAAGAAAGAAAGAAAGAAAGATAACATTTAAAAATAAATAGAATGTTATTTTTTTGCTTTCTATTTGAAGTTAAACATACCTTTTTCTTTGAAAAAAAAATTATAATCAGCGCTTATAACTGTCTGTGTGCTTGTCCATAGAGTATATCTGGTGTAGATTTTTTGTGTGTGTATACAGGTGATAATATTCTAATTGTTTTGAAGCAACAAATGTTTCTTTAAAAATGACAGAATTTTAGTTTTTGAAGCAAACTCTAGTAATTGAATAATTTTCTGATGGGAACTTTTTTTTAAGAAGCAGAGAAAAGGGAATTGTTTGAGCAAAGCGAGCCCTTTGGGCCCAGTAGTGCCTGTTTTAATTTTCCATCCCTATTCTAAAAAACCAGCAGCTCACCCTTTGCTTTCAGTGAACTGATGACCACCACCGAGACTACAAACACTCAGTGTGACTTTTTCCCCTGCTGCTGGAATTCTGGCTGGATCCAAATGTAATTTTATTAGGATTTTATTTCACAGCTCATGGGTTTTGCTGAATGCACATGATGGCCAATAACATTTTGTTTAGATGTTGTCACAAGCGGCAGAGCCTCCTGGCAGAGCAGCAGTACTTTACAGAATGTTATTTGGGAAGTGTAAATGAAGCATAAGTGTTAAATATGTTGGTCCTGGTACTGGATGATATTTTAAACAATTACAGATGGTGGAGGGCTGGCTGTAATTGACAACGGTATCAGCTTCAGAAAGTGTTTTGACAGGCCTCATCGTACAATGATTAATTACAGCAAGACTTCTCTGGGCATTCCAATTTCCTCTCTTGCAGCTCATAGCTCAGGGTAAAATCTGTAGCTCTTATTACACCATACAACACAGGAAATGTCTTTTCAGTGCCATATCCAGGACCAATCAGGACTGGAAAAGTTGCTCAAGCAAGGCCCTGTGCCATGGGTTGATGCTGGAGAGGCCTTTGTCACCAGAAATCCAGAAGAAAAAGGCTTTTTCTTTCTGCTTTAGTGGTTGAAATGATGAGAGACCTGTAAGTAGCCACACATAGATCTGTGATCTTTGGTCAAGTTAGCAAAATGAACTCTCAAAAAACACATAGTGTAAACAAAGGTAACAGCAGAAATGCCAAGAGGAGGGATATGGCTCTGTCTGGAGGTTTTCACTTCAACCAAATTAAATCTGAAGGAGGATAAAAAGAACAAAAAATAAATGATTAGGTTTCCAGAAGAAAAGAAGCTTAAGTTTTAAAACTACAGGGTGTACATCCTTTTCTATAGGGATCAAAGCTCTTTCCTTTCTATGACCAAGAGTGGAGGTCAATATCTCTCCTAGCCATTAAGAGACAGGAGAAAACAGAAGGAAGACATCTATCTTGCCTTTTGCAGAACTGGCAGACAAAACAGTCTTGTGTCAATTGAACTCTAAAAATAATAATAAGTATTATTTATAGCTAATCGTTCTATAGTTCTTTAGGATTTGCTAAGTACTTTACATATGTTATCCCATTTGAGCTGATTTGAGTTCATTCCAGAGAGGCATCAAGGTTACAGTGGGTATAGAGTCAGTAAGGAACCCAAGAATATCTGGCCTCAAGGCTTGCTTCTGACATAGAAGTGTCTGTGTGATTGTGGGTAAGTTACACAACTTCTCAGAGTCCTAGGTATATAGGGAGCTCCTTTATTGAGCAGTTCCCTATACCTCTGAAATCACCAGTCCAGCCCTTGAATAACACATTAGTTCCAACAGACCACAGAGTTCTGCTAGGCTGATGAGCACTTGCTCTTAGATTAATCCTGCCTTATGAATACAACATTCAATGGGTACATCCAGAATGCGTGTTTTTTTGAAGTATGGTACCTGTGACATGTCACCCTGTTGAACCTATTCATTAATGTTGCCTGTTATCCTTAAGTAACTACTATTATGTCATAATTCAGAATGATCAATGCTGATATCAATTCCAAAGAATATGTTGGAAACATGTTGCTATGGACAGAAGGTTGACTTATTCTGGATATATAAGACCTAGGTTGAAATCCCTATTCACTTGCTTATCAGTTATATGCCATTAGGTAAACCACATAACTTTTCTCTTAAACAAAATGAAAAGCTTCTTTTTTTTTCAAGTAACAAACATTTTTTCCCCTAAATTTCACCTCCTCTCATGCATCCAACTAGAATAGAAGAAAGAAAAAGGACATCTTGTAGCAAATATCTCTAGTCTAACAAATTCCCACAAAGATCATGTCCCACAATGTAGGTCTCACTCTTCTGGCCTCCTCAATGATCCCCTGGAATCATGACTAGTCATTATATTAATGACAGAACTTAAAATTTAAAAAAATTGTTTTAACATATACAGTTGTAGTCACTGTATAAACTGTTCTCTGAGTTCTGCCCACTTCACTCTAGTTTCTCTTCACATGAGTCTTCTCAAGTTTCTCTAACCCTATTGTTTTGATCAGTTATTATGGTATGATAATGTTCCATACATTCATATAGTATAATTGTTCAGCCATTCCTTTCTTTTTACTGATGAGGAAACAGAGGATCTAAGAAGTTAATAATAATGCAATTATTATTATAACAATAGTAATAATAACTAGCACTCATATAGTATTTTAAGATTTGCAAGGCATTTTACAAATATTATCTTGTTTGATCCTTACAACAACCTTGTGAAATAGGTAAAATTATCACTCCCATTTTACAGAATAAAAATAAGACTGAGGGAATCCAGGACCACACATCTAGTATATGAGGAAGGATTCAGACTCAGGTCTTCTTGACACCAAGTCCAGCACTTATTATATGTTATATTAGGTGATTTGACCAAGTAGCCGAGCCAGGATTCAAACTCATCATCTAACTCCAAATGATGAGAACCTATGAGTTCACTAGGAAATAATATTTCTGTTTTAGGTTCTCTCCTCTATAATTCATTGACTCGCGCTTTCTTTGGTGTACACACTTCCTCGACACAGGCACATCCCCGCTTATTGAAAGCACTTTAGGAATTGCTGTGGATGAAAACTCATCATACCAGCCAGTCTGGTAGTGAATCTCTCTGAATTTAAATTGGCTGGTCTTCAGATATATATTATACATATACAATGTACATACATGCAAATTCACATACATATATGTATGCCTAAATATATGCATATACATATACTGGGAGAATCTGAATCTGTGATTTCACAAGTGTAAGGAATTTCCAGTGTGCAAATGCCCTTCATCAATGTAGATCAACCTGTCCTCTGTAACTTCAAACTCACTCATGTTCCTCCAGCTAGCATAAACAACAATAGAATTTGAACCAAATCTTCCTGATTTCAAGGTTGGTCTTCTCTGTTTTATAACATGCTGTCTCTCGGCATTGAAATAATGCTAAAAAGATTAAATATTGCACATAAGGCTACAATAATGAACAGCTTTGGTCTAGACTGCCTCAGACACTTGGGAGTCTACATTATTTTCTTGAGGAAATATGCCATAAGATGAAAAACGTCTTTCTAAAACAGGGATGCTAATGTAAAATTCTTTATGGAGTCTTTCATTCTAGACAGATAGACTGTTATTCCCTTTCTCTGAGAATTACCATCCTTGCTTTCACATCAGCCTCCTGGATCTTCCCCATGGGAGAGAAGCCAGTAACCTACTTCAGGCAGGAAATGTGGAAATCCTAGAATTCCTTTGGTGCCCAGAGATTTGATGCTTTAGTCCCTCAGGCTAGCAGAGACCTCGCCTGCAGCTCATCTCTTGGCTGCAGTTGGGGTTAGCTTGACCTCCTGTCATCACAGCATGTCTCTAGCCTGAAGGGCTTCTTCCTGGAATGAAGTTTCTTTCTCAGGTCCATCTAGACCACCTGATCACTAACCCCAGTGTCTGGAAACTTCTGGCCCTGACTTAGCTCCCTTAAGATTAACTTTTTACCACATTTTTTTTTCCTTTGGGGGGAAGGTTTCCCTTCCCGCCAGTCTTTCCTTTCACTAGCCTTTATATGGTAGGCACTTTCTTCTAACACTAATTCTAATTATTGAGGTTAAATTTCTGATAGCCCTATACTGGGATATTTGGGCTCTTTTATATTATTCCAAAGTAATCTTATTGATTTTTTCCCCAACTTGAAATTGCTTTTTGTCAAAATTAGGCTGATTGATAGCAAAGATTACAGTAATTCTAGCTCCCACTTAGCCAAGATTTTTCTGAACCTTCCTCCATTCTCTCTTTCTACCCTCTCTCAGTGATCACATTAGATTCCATAGATTGAATTTTCGCCTTTATTTAAATGACTCAAAAATCTATCCTGCTCCCATTTCTTATATTACCAGCTACCTGCTGAACATTTCAAACTAGAGTATAGAATCACAGATTTGGCAGTAGAAGGAACACTTAGAGGTTATATAGTCCAGGCTCCTCTTTTTACAGATGAGGAAACTAAGACCAGAAAGGTTTTTATCCTTTAAACAGAAAGTTTTAATGATTTGCTCAGAGTCACACAGCTAGGAAATATCTGAGGTGGAACTCAAACCCAAATCTTCCTCATTTCAAGTCTAGTATTCTATCCAACATATTGTGCTGCCTCCCATGTCCTATAAGCAACCCAAAATCAACATATCTAAAACAGAGTTCATTATTTTCATCCTCTATAACAGAATCTCCCCTTTCAGTCTTTCAAGACAAGACAAGTCAACAAGCATCTGATCAGTACGTACTATGTACTAGACACTCTGCTAAGTGCTCTGGATACAAATACAAGTGCAAAGAAAGACAGTCCTCTCTCTGCCTTCAAGGAGTGTACATTCTAATGGGGGAAGACAACAAGCAGCAGTGGAAAGGAATAGGGGTGAAGGTATACTCATTTGGAAATATGGTAGAGGATCTCTAGAGAGTCAGGAGGGAAGCCCACAGAGGAGTGAAAACAGGGATGACCTGAGCACATTCCTTAAAATGGAGCCATAAGATGAACTAGCCATTCAGAGGAAGGGGCTGCAGGGAGCAGAGTGAACTTCGAGGGTGAGGAGGATTCTGTATCATGGTAATGAGAGTCCTCGAAGTCAGGAGTAGAGCCTAGAGAGGTTAATTTTCTGGGTTACACAGCTAATAAGTGTCTAAGGCAGGATTCAAATTCATATCTTCCTGATTCAAACCAATCTCAGTGCTCTGTCTTGTATACCATGCTTCCTCTCTTATGTCCAGTAGATATCTCAAACTCAATATGCCTAAAAGAGAACTCACCATTCTAGCCCATCCCAACCTCTCCTTAAATCTTCCCTAGTTCTATTAAGGGTATTACTATCGTTCCAGCTTCACACATGGCCAGTCTTCTTCATTCTTCTCTCTCTTCTCGTCTCCCTTTCCATACCTAATCTGTTGCCAAACCTTGTCTATTTCATCTTTCACATTCACTTCCTCTTCATTTACAAGGCCAACCCCCTAGTTCAGCCCCTTATCACATCTCACCCAGAGTACTGAAAATTACAGTCCCTAATTTCAGTCTCTGCCTTAGCTAACCCATGCCCTACAAAGCAGCAGCAGAATTAATATTCTTTTTTTTTGAGGGGGGAAGGCAAAGTATTTGGGGTTAAGTGACTTGCCCAAGGTCACACAACTAGTACATGAGTCAAGTGCCTGAGGCCAACTTTGAACTCAGATCCTCCTGACCCCAGGACTGGTGCTCAATTCACTGCACCACTTAGCTACCCCAAGAATTAATATTCTTATAGCACGGCCAAGATGGCGGAGTAGAAACAGTTCGTCCAAGCCTCTCTGCCCCCAGATTCTCCACAAACTATGTAAAAAAGGACTCTGAAAATCTTCTGGAGCCCCAGCACCCACAGAACGACACAGAGAAGCTAACCTCCCGCTGAGGACAGCCCAGCACCCTGCAGGAAGGACCAGCGCAGTGGTCTGGGAGCCGGCAGCGCGCAGAGCGCAGGAGCCGAGCCGAGCCCAGGTCCACGTGAGCCGAGGTTTTAGCCCCAGGGCGGCAGGGCCAGCAGCCGGCTGGAGGAACCCCAGAACACCAGGAACTGTGGAGACGCCAGAATTATCAACATAGACTTGCCTAGGACAAAGTAAGAGGTTAGTGTCCTATGGACTTTGGGACCTGTATTTGGGGAATGCGTCAGCTCCCTCCCCTGGGGGCTAGAAGCTGCTGAGGAGACACGCCACTGTGTAGTTTTCAGAGGCATTTCCAGCTCCCAGCCTACAAATCGTGGGGAGATCCAGCGATCAGTCTTGGGGGGTAATCGCTCTTGCTTTAACCTCCCTGGATCTGGATTGTGATCTAGGGTGGAAGTTGTGGGTGGGTTTATAGCTTGCCAGAAACGGAAGTTGCCCCCCACACGTTCGGGACGAAAATTCCTCTATCTGGCCTTAAAGCCATAGTGTGGCAACAAGCCCAAAAGTCAAGCAATTAAGTGGCAACATGCCAAGGCAAAGGAAACAGAAAAATGCAACCCTAGACTCCTATTTTGGGGGCATAGAGCGGGAAAAGGACTGTGAGGTCAGAAGTCCTGCTCCAAAAGCCCCAGGGGAAAACATGAGCGGGTTGCAGGCCATAGAGGACCTTAAGAAGGACTTTAAAAATCAAATAAGAGAAGTGGAGGAAAAATTGGAAAGAGAAATGAGAAGGATGCAGGAAAAGTATGAAATGAGGGTCAACAGCCTGACTGAGGAAAACAACACCTTAAAAAATAGACTAACTCAAATGGCAAAGGAGGCCCAAAAGGGCAATGAGGAGAAGAATGCCTTAAAAAGTCGAATTTGCCAGATGGAAAAGAATCTCAAAAGTTCACTGAGGAGATTCATTCCTTCAGAGTTAGACTGGAGCAAATGGAAGCTAGTGACTTTATGAGAAATCAAGATGCTGTTAAGCAGATCCAAACAAATGAAAGATTAGAAGGCAATGTGAAATATCTCATGGGAAAAACCACTGACCTGGAGAATAGATCCAGGAGAGACAATTTAAAAATTATTGGACTACCTGAAAGCCATGATCAAAGAAAGAACCTAGAAATCACCCTTCAAGAAATTCTCAAGGAAAACTGCCCTGATGTTTTAGATCCAGAGGGCAAAATAGAGGTTGAAAGAATCCACTGATCACCTCCTGAAAAAGATCCCAAAAAGAAAACTCCCAGAAATATTATAGCCAGGTTCCAGAATCCCAAGATCAAGGAGAAAATACTACAAGCGGCCAGGAAGAAACAATTTCAATATTGTGTAAACACAATCAGAATAGCCCAGGACCTGGCAGCTTCTACACTGAGGGATCGAAGGGCATGGAATATGATATTCCAGAGGGCAAAAGAACTGGGAATGAACTCAAGGGTCACCTACCCAGCAAAACTGAGTATTTTGTTTCAGGGGAAAATATGGTCATTCAGTGGAATAGAGGACTTTCAAGCATTCTTGAGGAAAAAACCATAATTGAATAGAAAATTTGACATCCAGATGCAAGAAGCAAGAGATGCCTGAGAAGGTAATCAGGAAAAGAAATCAAAAGGAACTTATCAAAGTTGAACTATTTACATTCCTATATGGAAAAGCAATTTTTGTGACTGATGATATCTTTCTCACTATGAAAATAATGGAAGAAGGGGTGTGGTCATATGAATACATATGTGAATGTGTGTGTATATGGTTACAGTTATATATGGATAGAGGGCATAGGTTGAATTTGTTGGGAAGGGAGAATACTCAAGGGATGAAATTATGAGGTGAGAGAGTAAAGTGGCAAGAGGAGATGGGGAGAGACAGGGTAGGGTAAACTATCCCATGTAGAAGAAGCAAGGGGAAGTGGTTGCAAAGGAGGGGAAGAATAAGGAAGGCTAAAAAGGCAAAACCACATTCACATTGAATTTGGTTCAGGGAGAAAATGACAGACATACTAAATGGGATATCTCAACCTGCAGCAGGATAGGGGGAAGGGGGATGAGAGGAGAGATGATGGATGGGAGGGCATCCTTGGGGTGAGGGGAGGTTGGAAGTACCCACTATAGAAGAGGGACAGGATCATGTAGGGAATGGACCAGGTGGGAGGTGGGATGAGTGGGAGGGAACTATAAGCAGCCCTGTACAATATATCTACTATGATAATGTTTTGCATAGCTAGACATGTACAACATATACTGAATTACTTATTTCCCCAGAGGGAATGGGTGACAAGGGAGGAAGGAAATGGATCTGAAATTCGAGGTCTTAACATTAAATGTTTCAAATATATATAAATACTATTATTAATACTCTTTTGCTTGTAATTGGGAGATAAGATGTGCAGGCATTGGGACACAAAGATTCATCTTCCTCTAATGGAAAAGTCGATGGGGGTATGGGAGAAGGTATGGGAGAGAGCAGATTGGAGGAAGCGATATCTTGTGGGACTGCTATTCTGGGAGGTTGGGTAGGGGAATAATGGGGGGAAAAAGATTGTAACTCAAAATCTGGCAGAAATGAATGATGTAAAACAGAAGTTAATAAAGTATTTGTTTAAAAAAAAATATTCTTATAGCACATCTTAGTTTGTCATTCTCCTCGAGAATTTGCTCTGGGTCCCCTATTATCTCTGATACAACTTATATTCAAAAACTTGGTTCTTTTCCCCAAAATTTTAGTTATAAAAAAATTATCACAAATAATGAATGGTGAATAAACTCAATTACTCAAGCATGCAGCAAACAGAAAATGATATATTGATAATGCACAAAGGTAAAATACAAACTCCAGAGCTTGCCATATAAAGCCCTTAGCATTCTAGTACGGTCCTACCTTTATAAATTATTTCACATTGCTCTCATTCAGTGAAGTGCTTCCCCCCACTCCCACCCCCAATTTGTGATAATCGGATATTATTCTTTTTGTAATTTCATAGTTAATAATTTTTTTTGTTTTGTCCTCAGTTCTACCATCCTTCACAAAGTCATAGCTAAAAGTTGATTTTTCTAACTATGGTGATGAAGATGAAATGTAGAAAACCCATATTGGTCCCCTCCAGCTTGCTAATACAGGGATACTTGTCCAAGGGTCACAGGGTCTTGGGGGTGACTTTTCATTGTCAAATAGAATAGAACTTTCTTGATTTCATATCAACTGAACTGAGAGATACAACATCTCCTCTTCACTGGCAGAGGGTTCAGTATAAATTGGTATTACCTCTTTCTTCCCAGGAGGTAGAATGGAGGATCTAATATGACAGGTGACTGACTAGAAGTTGCAGACAGAAATTCTGGAATTATTGTTCCCTGTCTCTGACCCTCTCAGAGGCTCTTTTACTCTCTCTTCTCTTTTGGCCTAGAAGAGTGTCAGACCTTTGGATGTGTTCCTATGCTACCAGTCATCCATGCTGGCCACCGGAGTCTTCATTACTATCTTGGATCTGCCCTGATCTGGAAGCAAGTCAAAAGTAGTGACCTGGATTTTGAGTCTTAACCTCTTCTTTTTTAAAAAAAATTCTCTTTTTCAGGCAAGAATGTTATTCTGTGGGCTTCTTTTTAAAAACATTTAGACCATGGTCAAAAGATACAGCGATCCTGCTCACCCAACAGGTTTGGAAGTGCAAGCAGGCTTAATAGGTGGTGGAAATTGGGGGGACTACAGATTAGGTAATAAACATTCTCACCAGACTGGTGTATTTGCTAATTCTCAAACTTGGTATTTAATTCCTACCTCTGGGCATTTACTTAGGCTATCTCCCATGCCAGGAATAGACTTCTTCCTCCCCACTGCTTGTAAGGAGTTTTTATTCCTATAAGGCTCACCTCAGGCACAACTTCTGAAAGGAAGTTTTTGCTGATCCCCTAGCTGTCAATGTTTTCTTTCTCTTCCAATTAGATATTTACTTAGGTAGAGTGTGAGTATCTTGTCTATTATGTAGGTTAAGTGTACGTCCATATGAATTGTCTAAATGTGGCTAAAGTGATTAGGTATCTCAAGACTCTCACTCATCCATCCCCAAGGGAATCTTTGATTCTGCCGGGAGGGGAGTAAGTGATTGAGGCTATTAGATTGGACACTCTGCTCTCCTCAGAGGAAAATACTGGACTAGAATCATTTCTATCTGCCCTCCTAAATATGTTTACAATAGGGAAAGTGATTTTTAGGTTCAAACTGCTTTCCTGTATCTTCAAGAGGAAAGGGTGCAATTTGTATTTGAAAGCTTATTTGTTTTTTCCCCCCTCAAAATGCTAGTTACACAAAAGACCATCACAAATAATGAATGGTGAATAAACTCAATTAATCAAGCATGTAGTGAATATATCAGATAATGCACAAAGTGAATGAGTTCTCCCACTTGGAACAAGTTAGTTTAGCTTAACCAAGAGGAAGGAGGAGAGAAACTGAGAGAGAGGGAGAGGGAGATATAGAGTGAGGACGAAGGTGAGGAGGGGAAGGAAAGAAAGATTCCAATACCACCCAAAGGGAAATTCTCCAGTTTCTAGGAAGACAAATGTAATAGCAACATATTTTTGCTGAATGGAAAGATTTTCCCCATCCATTTAATAGGCCAATGTGACCTGCTTGAGTCACATGGAAGCTTGAGTTGTGTGAATCTGTAGTGGGAGGAGCTTAATGAATGGGTGGAGCAGGAAGGGGTAGAGCAGAAAGGGTGGAGCAGAGCCCAGAGGAAGTTGGAAGAATAGTTAGAGCTGAGAGAGAGAGAGAGGAAGCAGGTAGCAAGCTGTGAGTGTTTGTTTGTTGGAAGCCCCTAGCAAGGGGAAGATGTGGGGATGGCAGTGCCCTCTCCATTGCTATTATATATAGATTTCTTTGTTGCTATGATAGAATTGGCTTTCTAGTGTAGGGATTTGGCTTTCTGGTGTTGGAATAAATGTTTTGGTTCTGTCTTCCATGTGGAGATTCTGTTATATTTTGCCATTCACAATTTCACCAGCATATTCATAGCTGCCATAGGTGCTGTGACTATTGTGTTGGCACTACACCAAGCTTTGGGGTTGGCTTTTCCCTACATGTCTACTTTCCAAAATCTATTCTTTTTCCCTCCAGATTTCTCCCTGAAGAGTGCAGAGAACTTCATATATCTTCCTTAATGCAGGAAGGAAGAAGTAGGTCTGTCTTTCCATGCTCTCCCACCAACTCCACCCCTCACTGAGGTATGTAAGGCATATCTCATTTTATTGCACTTTGTTTTATTGTTCTTCTCAGATATTGCATTTTTTACAAATCAAAGGCTTGTGGCAACCCCCAATAGCATGTGCTCACATAGTGTCCCTAGGTCAGTTTGGTAATTCTTTCAATATTTCAAACTTTTTCATTCTTATAATCTGTTGTAGTAATCTGTGATTAGTGACCTTTGATTTTACTATTGTAATTGATTTGGGGCACCACAAACTGCTTCCCAAAAAGATGGGGGGGACTTAATTGATGAGTGTTATGTGTGTTCTGACGGCTCTTCTGGCAAGCCATTGCCTTCCTCTTCTCAGACCTCCCTGTTCCTGAGGCACAATGATATTGAAATTAGGCTAATTAATAACCCTACTGTGACCTCTTAGTTTCCAAGTGAAAAGAATAGTTAATCTACACAGCAAACTTCATTGCTGTCTTATTTTAAGGAATTGCCACTGTAACCCCAACCTTAAGCAAACACCACCCTTATGGGTCAGCAGCCATCAACATCAAGGCAATACCCTCCACCCCAAGAAGATTATGACTTACTGAAGACTTCAACGATGGTTAGTATTTTTTGGTAATAATATATTTTATTAAGGTATGTAGATTATTTTTTAGTCCTAATGCTATTGCACACTTAATAGAATACAGTACAGTGTAAATATAACTTTTATATGTACCAGGAAACCAAAAAATTAGTGTGATTGTCTTTATTGGGACAGTTGTTATATTGCCATGGTCTAGAATGGAACCTGCTTTATTTCTAACATCATGCGTCTGTCACTCCTTGTCATACACATTTCCTGCCACATTACATACATGTGTGGCATGGCACATCATGCATGCTGCACCAGTCACACATATGCAATGTAACATCACACATGCCACACCATACCATGTCACAGTGTCAGGCCACATCATGTCATGCCATAGATTACATATATGCCAAATCACATGATGCCATGTAACACTCATGCTATTTCACATCACATGTTCCGAGTCATATTAAGGCACATCACAAATATATCACACCATATCACCATGTCATGTCACATTACATACAACATACATGTTTCACACACATTATAGCATCGCACAATATGTCCCACAACATTATGCATATGACTTACCACATTATGCCATTTCACAATACATATAGCACACTGTATCACTTGTCACATCACATCACTCCATGTCACAATTATGTCATGCCAGTCACATATTTCAGTCATACACATGTCACAGCATACCAAGCACGTGTCATGGCAGGTTATGTCACATAATGCTCCATCATGCATATGTTGTACCCCATCACATCATGCCATGCTATGGCATAGCAGTCATATCATGTCATGGATTTTATAAACACATCACATAGTCACACATATGTCATCCCACATAGCTTATGATAAGACAAGGAAAGAACAATCCATCTTTATCGAATTATTAGACCCCCAATGTTGGGAATCAATCAGCCAATCAATTAATATTGAAAATATACAGGGAAGTAAATAGGATGTTTATTTGCTTGGTTGGAAGGGGGTCTATCTCAGGAGACAGCTTGTTTTTGTGCTAGGCAAAGTCCTTGGAGGAGCAATTGCAACTTGCTAATGTTATAGCATGCATTTATTCACTCTTGGAGAGAAGTTTTACTAATGAAATGTTAGAGTTAAGGACTGCTTGGCTATTCTGCTAAGCGCTGGTGCTTTTAAAACAGTGAAGATCTGTGCTTGAAGTCAGGCCAACCTTGCTTGGAAATGCAAATGAAGCGAAAATGATCAATTTGTGGAATTTGATTTTCAGGGGGCAAAGAGCAGTATACTGCAAAAGGTAGGTGCTTATCAAATATTTGTTGATTTTGAATTTTTTGTTTACTGTGGTATATACATTGGACTATGACTAAACCAATCATTTGAAATTGGAGCTTAACTGTCCCAGCACATCTGACATACATGTAAAGGAGGTTTTTAGAAGTCATATCCTCCTTCAGAAAGGGTGAATTGAATCTATTGGGTACATTTAGTGATTTTTATGCTTTTCTAAAGAAAAAGAATCCTGAGGAAAGTCTGGAATTTCTTTCCATTTCTGTGCATTTGAGATCAGGTTCTATTCATCTTCAATGTATAAAGAATTAAACTCTTTTTCCTCTGATCCTCAGAATGTGAAACATTTTCATCCACTTTGAACACTAATAAAATAGATACTGTTTTATTCCAGTAAGCCCAATTTTTAGGAGTTCCTGCTTATAAACACCAACAATGTTCATCTGTGGGACTGAAACCATCCATTTCCTTCATAAAAATTACCCTCATAAAATTTTTTTAAATAACCAGCTCCTTGAAAATTTGTATGATCAGTATGTCCAAAGTATGTCATGTTATAGATTCTAAATCAATGATCTTATTATTATACACACCATTTGAGCTGCCTGGCAAGGAAACCACTTGCTGGGTATAAGTTGGACAATATGAAAGGTACATTAACTTTAAAAAAATTAGGATTTAATTTCTTCACATTAATTAGTGTGTTCATTAGCTCTGTCCTGAAACAGTTGATGGAACTTTCAAAAGTTTCTGATTACCCAGGACCAATTCTTCTACTAGGAGTTGTCTTCAGTTAGTATTTAGACTTCACCGAGAGAGAACTCAGCTTTCTGGCAGCTTCACAGGTATGGACCCTAGCCAAGAGCAAGCAAGCAGGTTTAAAAAAGTCTCTGAACATCAAAAAAAAGATGCCATCAAGCTTATGTAGTTTATATATATGGGACAGTCCCTGAAGCCCTAAATTATAGCCTATTAATTTTTACTTTATGTAAAATCTGAATACAGTTTATATGGCACCTTTCAACTTCAAAATGTTAAAGTTTGTTTATCTTGTTTCCAAACTCAAATCAATTAAAAGCAATAAAATAGCAAGAGAGATTGCTACTAATGGGCCCAGTAAGAATAGGGAGAACTCAATCAATAAACATTTATTAAGCACCTATTGCATACCAGGCACCAACAGAGGAATAGGAAACCTACAAAAAGCGGATGAAAACACTGAATATAATACAGTCTGGGATCATTCAGAGTAAGGGTAAACTTTCTTACCATATTAGTAGCTCCAGAGGATACTCTCATACTCCAATATTATAAAATCTTTGATATTCCAAATGATGGTGAAAACAGGAAAGGTTAAATTGTATTTAGTATGTTCAATTTTAGGAGAAAGGAAGCATGTAGGATGACATAGTTTGAAAAGGCTTTGGTGAAGTCCAAAATGGTTAAAATAAATTTTAAAATATTTAATGCTTAAAAGTACAAATACTTGTTGTTCAGTCATGTCTGATTCTTTTTGATTCTGTATGGGATTTTAGACACTGGAATGGTTTGCCATTTCCTTCTCGAGGGAATTACGGTTAAGTGATTTGCCTAAGGTCACAGAGCTAGTAAGTGTTTAAGGACAGATTTGAACTCAACTCTTCCTGATTCTAAATCCAGTGCTCTTTTCCCACAGAGCCAGTGAGCTGCCTGCATAGGCTTAATATCTAGAATAATTCATTCTCGAGGGTTCTGGATAACTGAGATTTTACTTTACATTACTATCCATAATTCTTAAATCACAGAAAAAGAATAGGGAAGGGTCTAAGAAGTATTTATTTTTTTCATCACTACTAAAATCAATATAGCACAACACTTTTGGCTATGTGTTATGTTTTCCCTCGTGCTATCCTTTTGACTTTCTAATTTTCCACATATTTTTAATATCCTTTTCTATATTCAAGATCATCAAAAAGTGTGAACCCCTCCTTCCTTTATTAGAAAAGTAAGGAAAATAATTGAATAACAAAGTAGTTAAACAAAAATTGAAATTGGGTGATTTTCATTGCATGACTAATTCTCCCATTTTTTTGTTATTTTTAAACTTCATCTCCATATGCAGTTTAATAATATCTGCATTTTAAAACAGACTGTTTTCGAAAAGAGACCCATTTTTGAATCAGGAGTTGAAATTTAGGGATCTTGATCTTTATATTCATCCAAAAGAGATTTCTCAGAAAAATGGAGAAATAAGAAAGAAAAACTGTCTAAGTCATCCCTGAAATAATATTTTCAGTATTTCTCAGGGTTAGAGCAGATCCTCTGTTCCCCTTCAGGAGATATTCGGGACTCTCCACAGCTGCTCTCAAATTGGTTATCAACATGTGACTCACATAGCTCAAAGAATGAACATGTTAAAAAATAATAATATCAAAGCCCATCAAAAATAGTGAGACCCTCCAAAAGCAACCTTTTTCAGGAGTCAGAATAATCACAGGAGTCGGAATAGTCACAGTCACGGATAGCATTGACTTATATAAGATGTAGCAGGAAGCACCCAGGGTAATTTTTCCTCATCTGTTTTCCTCTCCATATCTTCTCTCTCTTTTCTAAGCTGCTTAATCATTCTGTGCCATGCCCTACATCCTCCCTTCTTCACCTGTCAACAGATAATGGAATCAAAATGATATAGGACTAATTTTTGTATTATGGGAACTGAGAAAAAAAGCATCTTATTCATCAGAAGTTGTCACTTAATTTTCAATGTATGTCTTATAAATTTACAATTACAAGATGAAATTTGACCAACAATTACTTCTACTGTTAATGTTGCACAGTTAGCTCAGGATTAAGAAATTAAATGAAATAGGAAAGGCCAAGGCTCATCGTCTACAAAGAAGCCCCATGTTGGGGGAAGTTAGAAATATTTCTATATGCCACAAACCCTTTTAAAATTCAGTTTTCTTTATTTTATTATAAACTTAGTAACATTTCTTCAAAAAGAGAGATGAGAGGCGATCAGCATGATAATAGCTAAATTACATCAAAATGATAGGCAAGAAACAACTGGTTACCAATGTGGAAAATCAGTTGTTCATGCATAGTGGAAGAATCAATTTATTAGAAAAAGATCAAAAAGAGTACTCAATTAGAAGAAAGGATTAAAAAGGAAGAAAGCATAACCTATAATTAAACAACTCCAAACTGACTTTTACAAACAAGATATTGACACTGATATTGAGTGATCAATTCTTGAGATATCTGATAAAGGGGAAGATCAAAAAGTTAGAGGAGAAAACTCAGAACAATGGGTGATCCAAATGGGTGACTGAAAGAATGTCAATAACCATTGGTCCACGTGCCTACTTTATCATTCACACAAAATTTTTATGAAGCTTATTAAAATGTAAAATGTCATATTTTTGGACATGACCAATGTCCAAATTTGTTCGGGAACTTGTTTTGCTTGACTATCCGAGGTTTTCTTTTACTTTTTTTTCTCCCAGTGGGGAAAGGGAAGTGAGGGGAAAAAATTAACATTTACTAATGAAAAAAATAAATTTAATTGAAAATAAAATAAACAAAGTAGTTTTACCTGTTTAAAAAAAGAGCCTTCTTGAGGAAGGTTTAATGTCAGAAAAAAAGTCATGATAATTAAAGTTGACAAAAAGTAGATGGTATGATTGGTTACTTTAAGATGACTGGATGACTACTTTCGGGTTATGTATATGTTATATATGGAATTTCCTTTGTGCATGGGTTAAACTAGATGGCAAATGAAGTCCTTTGTAACTCTCAAATGTGATTCTATGAAAATGTTAAGAGGGAACATGAAGGATCTCACAAGCAAATCCCAAAATACCACAAAGTTTCCTAAATGAGTGTGAGTAGTGTTTGACATTGAAAATGAAAACTTGAATGCCAATAATAGAATAAAATGTGAAAAGAAGATAAACTGGTTACATAGGGTGAGCAAGGGACAGGGGCAATGCTCCTTTGGTACTCATGCATCAATCAGTCAATTAATAAGCATCTTCAAACACATATTATATAATGTCAAAAGATCCAGAAGATGACTTCTATGTGTTGGGCAGAAATCCTCTCCCCTCAACCCCTACCCCCAACCCCCACCCCCAACCCCCTTTGTGGAAAACCATGGACAAGAGTTGCAAAGGAGAAAAGGGAGATTGATTGTGATCTACATTAATGAGGGGAGTACCCATATTAACAAGGTCACAAATTCATTGACATATCCATTGAAGTATGGAAATGATCATGCACCTAGGTGAATTTCATTTGACAAGGATAATGTTTAATGTGTGGAACAGTCTGAAAATTTTCTCTAAACATGATAGCATGTTATATTAAAATGTGACATCTCTCTGTGACTTACAAACATCTCATTTTAAATTCTAGCATGAGTTCTGCAAAGGCAAAGGCAGGGAATTGGCAGATATTAAAAATTTGCCTTCAGGATTGTACACAGGTCTTCAGAATGACTCTAATACCAATCACTTTTATTCAGTAGTCTAGTAAGGACTTTATTTTAAATGACAAGAGATCTCAATGGAAGATAAGTAAAGCTGCAAATGGCATGCATAAAATTATATTAATGAGTTATAGTTCCCCAAACATAGTGATCCTTTCAATTATTGTCAGTTTGGATTGCATTATTCCCAGTGAAAACAATGGTTTTCAAGTCACAACTAGAACAGAATGAGATTGATAGGCAGACATACATAAAGTCAATTACATGTTCATATATAAATTCAGAAGTTAAAAAAATAGAAACAATTCTATGAGGAAAATGGGGAGTTGTCTAAAAAGACCATTGTGAATAAGCAGGGAATTCAGTAAATTATCTCAGATTTTTAAAAGACACATATAATGCCTTGTTGCTTTAAAAATTGTATCCAGACCCCTAAATGAGCTGAGCTTAGCAAAGAACACAAAGGACAATGATATCAACGACAACATATTTTATTTGCAATATTAGGGAAAAGGGGCAGGTGGAGAAAAGAGCTTGGGTGGGTGGATGTTATGGAAATAGGGGAAAAGTAGAACTCTACTTCTCAACTCCTCTTTTAGGATTGCTTTCTCTACCAACAAGAAAGACTAGAAAGGACTGAAAAAAATGGCTAATGCCAAGTTGAAAACCAAATTTAGAAAAGGAGATATAAGAATACCTATCTGTGTTTGATTCATTTAAGCCATTGGCCTAGAGGAACAATCTCTTAGAATACTGGATAGATGTGATTACTGAGTGGTAGTCAGTGATGTTTTATTCTTATGGTGTGCCCTAGCATCTGTGGTTGGTCATGTTTTATTTAACATTTTTTATCAATGGTTTCTCTTACAAATGTCATCTTCTAATGCCACATCACTAAATGTAAATAACCCTGGATTTTTGGAAGAAAAAAAGAAAGGGAAATTCTGGCAGGTTCCACCAAATTGAAAAGGCTTCAGATACTCTCCTAACAAGAGATAACATCTGCTGGTGAAGAGCAGCCTAGCCAAGTATGGGGAGGTTTATTCCCAGCAGGTTGTCTACCAGGTAACAGATTCTTCAGCTATACTTACCCATCAAAGACTTGTATAAAGCCAGAGATGGTATATTTATCAAATTTGTGGATGATGTTAAGCTGCTAGTCAACTCATTGGATGAGGGAGTTGGGATTTAAAAGGATTATGGCAGGCAAGATGATAACAAAAAAAAGAAATTAATTTTAATGGGATAGATGTAAAATCTCATAGGTGGAGTTCAAATTATTAACTTTAAAGTGCAAGATAACAATTTGTAAAGATTGTGGAATGGAGTTGGAGGACCGAAAGTTCAATATGCATCCATAGTACAATATGGCAGCCAAAAAACCTGATGTCATTTAAGATTACATCACAAGAGGAGCAGAGATTGCAGTCTGTCTCATTGTACTCTGCCCTAGTATAACTACATCTGTAGTACTGCATTCAGTACTTTTAGGAAGGATATCAGTTAGTTAGAGAGTGTCTAGAGGAGGGCAAACATGATTATGAATGGTATCAAGCCAGGATATAATTGATGAAACCATCAACCCACAATCTAACTAGACAAGAATATTGACACAACCCACAAGTAAAATTATTTCAAAAAGTTCAAGGAAACCAGCTTCTGCTTAGTAGAATTTTACAGTTCCCATTAGGGATAATATCTGTGAAGGAGGTCATAGAAAGAAATGATTTAGAACTCTTTTGTTCTATTCTTCCCCCTTCCAAATTAAAGAAGAATGTTCCTGAGGACCTGAGAGATTAATTAACTTCCCTAAAGTTACATAGTGTGATAGCAACAGGTCTAGGATGGAGATTTTCTAAATACTAGTTCATTGTTTTTCTATACTATTACATACTACTACTAGATAAGGCTTCCCTTTGATGCTCTTTCAACTTTTTTTCTATATGTTTTTTTCTTTTTATCTCTTTTCTCACGAACATCCAATGCCATAACGTTATTTTCTGGCTAGGGTTCTCTGGTGTTCCAAATAATCCTGATTTTCTAAAGTCCTACACTGTGAGGATATTTTCCTCTATCCTCTCATCAAAATTTATCTGTCCAGTGTCCTATTAACTCAAGAAAAGCTTTAAGACTGATTCATTAGGTGTTAATTAACAATAGACAATGGTAATTTGTGTTGTCTTTCTCATGAGTATTTAACTTTTATTTCAGATTACTGGAAATTGCAATTTTTTAATTCAGGCAGGGAACCTCTGGTGTCTGGATCAGAATAAACATTTGACTTATACAAACAAATTTTGTTCTTAAGTCAAGAACTGATACCATACTGACTCCACAAAAAATATCCCCCTCTCCCAATAAAAATCATTCTTTGTAACAATTAAAAACACTGCAGTAAGATCAACGGACACAGAGGCCAAGTCTAACAGTGTATGCTTTATTCCATATCCATAGTCTCCCACCTGTCATGGTACAGTGGAAATTACTCTGGCTTTTGAATCAGGGGTTCACCCAGGTTCATATTCCAGCTTGGCTTGAAGCCTAGATCATGCTATTTGCTACCAATGGGATATTAGGTAAATCATAACCTTTCTGAACCCCAATCCATGAAGTTTTCTTTCAACTATAAAATGATGATCCCCTGATCTGAAAAATGTTTCAGCATGACCTTAATGTGGCTAAAGCTGCCCTTTTTAATGCTATTTTCATTTACATTAATAAAGTCACCATATATTTTTTCCTTTATTCTGTATCAATTCATACTAGTCTTAGTTCTCTGAATTCCTCACATTCTATATTTCTTACAGCATAATGATAGTATATTACATTTATGGTCCACAACATGTTCAGCCATTTTTTCATCAATTGACACCTGCTTTGTTTCCAATTTTTTGATTATTCTTCTTTCCAGGCTGAAAGGTGACTCATCAATCTCCATTAGTTCTACTTTTTTTCCTCGTGGTCATTATCAAGGCAGGTCTTAGGCAGACTTGTGAAGTACATTAAACGTTTATCTTTGACTTCCCTTTAATTTTCTATCTTTGTGAAAGTAGGAGAATGTCAGACTAATAAGTTTAGATTTTGTCCTATAGTCAGTGGCAAATAAAGTTCAAGGAAACATCACGATAAAAATTAGTCTCTAGGAAGATTAATCCGATAGTAGTGAATAGAATGAATTGGAGGAAACTAGAGATTGTTAGTGGCTATTAAAATAATCCACATTTGAGGAGAAAAGGGTCCAGGACCAGGATTATGGTGATTGAAATGGAAATGAAAAGACAGATTAGACATGCCAGAGGGGGAAAAAAATGACAAAACTTTTTGAGTCATTGAACATAAAGGTGAAGCCAAAGGTTGATTTCAAGCTTGCTCTGAGGTTTTGAGCCTGGGTGAATAGGATAATGGCCCACATTACCTAGCCTAGTGTCATCTTCATTCAATACCACTTTGATAGTATTTTTGGTAGGCACACATTTGGCGGCAACTGGCTCAGCTATTAGGATGATACTAGGGAAATCTAAATGAAAATTTTTAATGTGAAAGGAAATGATATTGACAAGTTCACATTCAGAGAATGAAATTGATTAAAGGGACTTAAAGTGCTATTAAAGTCCTCTGACATTTTATAAAAGCTGTGACTAACCCTGCAATTGGAGTGCACCAAGAATAAGTGGGTCCTTCAGAAATGTAAATCAATTTTGACTATATAGGACTTCTTGGAAATAAGCATCAAATTCTCTTGAAACGTGGTCTGGCAAGACTAAAATTAATGACATTTTCCCTTACACCATTGACCTATATAGACATTGTGACTTAACTTATCACCTCATCTTTGTAAAATTATTTTGGACAGAGATTATAGATGAATACTGAAAGGATAATGTCTATGGCAGGTAATAATTATTGGCAAATTTAACAGATAAGGGTCTAGTTTATACTTATATTGTCAAGTTTTATACGTTATTTTAGAGTAGGATGTCATATTCTCATTTAAAAACTATTAATGATGAAAAAAAGGGTCTGCCTTTCAGTTTATAAAAGAATACTTGAATTTTTATACTTCTTTCATTCCTGCCAGGGACTCAGACTGGTCCCTTTTTCATGTACCATTACCTGTCATCAATATATAAGATATGTGTTAAGGAAATAAATACAAATTAATACTTCACAGTAGAAATGTAAATAGAAATTCATGGCAGTTTGTTCCTTACTGTTTTAATCACTGTTGCGTAGTGAATGATAAAATATATACCTTCTGGGCCTTGACTGTCAAATAATCTTCTTGTTGCATTTGTTCTTTGTTTTTGAAAAGGACCATGACATCAGGGAAATGATGACCTGACTTACAGTTGACTTTGATTTCAGTGAGAGAGGGCTGTGCAAGGTCACCAGCCTCACTTTCTCCTCCAGAGCCATCTGGGTCCAGTGGCCAGATATTCATCAGGATGACTGGAGAAAGAAAGAGGGGATGAGAGAAGGATTCTTTCTCTCTCTCTCTTTCTTTCCTTCTCTTTTTCTTTCCTTCTCTTCTTTCTTTCTTTCTTTCTTTCTTTCTTTCTCTCTTTCTTTCTCTCTCTCTTTCTTTCTTTCTTTCTTTCTTTCTTTCTTTCTTTCTTTCTTTCTTTCTTTCTTTCTTTCTTTCTTTCTTTCTTTCTTTCTTTCTTTCCCTTTTCTCAAAGACCAAACCTTAATAGACTTTTTATAACCACTCATAGGCACTGCAGGCTAAAACACAGTATTTTACTTATGTTAGGCACTTAGTGAATGTTTATCAAAATGAGATGAAGCCAAGTATTCCACAGAACCCCAGAGTGAAGACCTTATCATCTATAACTTCATTACACTTTTTCCACCAAAATTTAAGCAGAGAACCACTCACTCCTAATGATTTGTAATGATAACTATTAATGAAAGTTTAAGACTAGGAGAATAAGTGCCTGGACCCTTTTATGGTTCCATGTTGTCCTTCATGTATCTCATCTTCCTGATATCCTATCTAGCTCTTCATGAGGAAACTTGGGTAGGTCTACCCTATTGTCTGGATATTTGCTCTGCCTCCACATGGGTTCCACCCTGCCCCCTCCCCTCACTGCCTTTCTATTTCTTGATCTAGGAACAGTAATCAAATAAATGCTACCTTTGCTACTGGAAAGGAAGTGACTAAGTTCTACCTTGTAGCTATAGTCATAAGCCCTAGCACTCTCCAGTCCAAAACTCCCTTTCCTGGTTACCACCTATGTGTATGAGGGTTCAGGGAAGACTAATACATTTGGTATGAGAGCTGCCAAACCCTTTCCAGGGCTGCTTTCTGTCTTTGGTGACCACCTGTATCCAACTCTCACCTTTGGCTCCAAGAAGTATGCACAGCAGCCACACTCCAATAAACCATCTCAGCATGTGGCTAAACCAGGCTAAGGGTAACCTAACAGACTCAAACGCATTGAAATGAAGACTTGTGAAGACTTCCCCTGGCGGGGAGTGGGGGGGCAGGGAGGGGGGGTTGTTGGGAGGATGTGAACAATTTGTTTCAAGGGCCATGGCAGTGGAAGCAGGTGCTTAGAGAGCACTAAGAGTTTGGTGAGATATTGAAGATACCAAGGTCAATCACTACATCCCGAGCCATTGCCAGTAGTCCTGACTTTTGTCTTGACACTGGACTTCCATGATTCTGGAAGAGAGAGTGAAGCGACAACTTCTCACAACTCTACCTCATTTAAATCCAATGTATGCATGAGTCAAAAGGAAAAAGAAAAAGAAAAAGAAAAAACTCTATGTGTGTTGTCTCTCTCTATTAGAATGTACTGTATGATTCTTGAGGTTAAGGACTGTCTCATATTTCTGTCCCGGGAACCTGACAGTCCTTGGCACATGGTAGGTGCTTATTCCAAACCTATTCATTCATTTCTTCCTTCCTTCCTTCATTCATTCATATACACAGCTAAAGTGGTTGCTTATATTACCTTAAATATAATTCCTTAAACCCAGTCCTTGGTACATGGTAGGTGCTTATTCCAAACCTTTTCATTCATTCATTCATATACACAGCTAAAGTGGTTGCTTATATTACCTTAAATATAATTCCTTAAACCCTGTTCAGTAGTTTTGGTCATGTCTGATTGTTTGTGACCCCATTTGGGGTTTTCTTGGCAAAGATACTGCAGTGGTTTGCTATTTCCTTCTTCAGCTCATTTTACTGATAAGGGACTGAAGCAAACAGGTGAAGCTGCCCAGAGTCACATAGCTAGTAAGTGTCTGACGGCAGATTTGAACTCATGAAGATGAGTCGTCCTGATTCCAAGCCCAGCACTTTATGCACTATGGCACCACCTAGTTGCCCAGACCCTGTATAACCATGGGCAAGATGCCTAACATTAGTGAGCTTTGATTTGTTTGTTTTTTTCTAATTTGAAAAATGGGGATAATTACATTTGCGCGACCAACCTCATAGAACAATTGTGAAGAAAGTATTTTATAAACCTGAAGGTGCTATAGAAATGCAAGTTGTTAATTCTTATTGTGCTGTGTTTTATACACAGCTTGTATAACATCATTCAATTACATTTCTTTTCTAGTTGTTTTATATGTTGTCTTCTCAGCTAAATTCTCAACTCCCTTGGGGTAGGAACAGTGTCTTCTCTATCTCTGCTGTGCAGAGTGTCATAAGGTACCCATAGCATAACTCCATAAATGCTTATTGAATAAACTGAATTACATGAATTCCCAGTCTACTGTACTAGTTGTGGAACTCCTGTATCCCACTCTAAAGAGTCAGAGCAGAACTGCTAAGTGTGAGAAACAGAAGTAGAGGAAATAGACCATGTCTCTGCTTGCACTCCATAAGAACTGCAAGGTCAATTGGAGATATGCCACAGAACTGGCTAAGTCCCATTTCCTATACCTTTGTATCGTTTATGAATGTTCACTAGATCAGATTTGGAATTCTATTTGACATTGACACACTGATCTTTGTACAGATTTCTTTTTAAATGACATTTCCTGGTTTGTTTTGTTTAATGTAGTGTTGATGTTTCATTTCCTAGTTTGAAAATCAAGTTTCTAAATGTGATTTTCAGCTTCTGTCCTTATAAACCTCTATATTGCCATGGTAATAAAATCAGTGATAGCCTCTCCTATTTTTGCCACTTCACAAATAACCTGGAAAAGTGAGTAGTGTAAACGTTCTTAAAACTCAACTTTACACAGGAAGAAATCAAAGCTCTTCAGAGACTTGGCTGAAATGACTTCAACACAAAATTTGAGCCAGGACTCAAAACCAGTCTTTTGACTTCATATACAATGTTCTTCCTATTTTATCATGATCTATAGGCTTTTTATACCAGGGGAACTTAATCCCTCAAGGGTCCATAGATTTCAGGTTATTCATGAAATCATGGTGGGGAGAATTATAACCTTATTTCAATATAACTGATTTCCTCTATAATCCTATATATATATATATATATATATATATATATATATATTTAAATGCACTTAAAAATATTAGTCAGAGAAGGGGTCCCTAGGCTTCACCAGATAGCCAAAGGGATCCCAGACACAAAAAAGGGTAAGAACCTTTGTAATATACCATGCTATTTCTACAATAATAGCAGTATACATTTATATCTGTCTTTAAAAATTTCAAAATACATAATATAAAACTACCTCATTTCAGTCCAGCTATAGTTGATATTATTATTCCCCTTATACAGAAGGGAAAACAGACTGGAGAGTTTAAGTGATTTGTTCCAGATCACACAGGTAAAAATAATAATAGTTAATATTTATGTAGCACTGTGCTAAGAAATTTTTATTTTCTCACTTTATCCTCAAAATAACCTTGGAAGGTAGGGGCTATAATTATCCCCATTTTACTGATGAGGAAACTTAGGTAAACAGAGGTTAAGGGACTTGCCCATAGTCACACGGCAAGTAAGTGTTGGAAGCTGGATTTGAAATCAGTTCTCCCTGACTACAAGTCTATTGTGCTACCCACTGTACCATCTAGTTGCTTCTAGTTAGCAAAAATGTGATAGAAAGGATTTGACCTCATTTTTTTCTTTTTTTCATGGTATTATATGTAGCATTCCATCTATTCAACCACATTTATTTAATGTATGTCTAATACTATTAGGGCAGATCTAGTGAAGGAATGAGAATATCATAGTTTCATCCTACTTTTTTTTTTTCTAATTCTGCTCATGAGCAATACTTGTCCTTTTGTTAGGTAACATAGTTGTTTCAAAACCAGTTGTACTACATCTTGGGTTACCATCTCATATACCTTGGAGGATTGTTAAGTGCTGCTATTTAACTTATTTATCTAGTAAAGAATCAATGTTTTAGTGACTTGCTATCCATAGGATTACAGTTTCCTATCTTTTTTCTTTTCTTTTTTATTTTAACAAGCAAAGACCAGTAGCCATCAGTCAGCAGAAGTCAGAGGAATTATGAATTACTGGCATTTAGCCTAGTGCTCATGAATGAATGACTCCTAAAAATATAGAACAGAACTCTAAGATTTAGTGTGGATTGTTTCTTGGGAGCTAGGGGAGCTCTGTTTCATGCTGTCTTGCAGGATATAGAATAAATTTACAAATCATGTTTTTCTTTACCAAAGATACCTGAGGGAGAACATCGGAAAGAATTTTTTAGCAAACTAATAAGTATTAGGGTTTGTGTTTGTTTTGGTGATTATTCTCACCATAATTTCCAGGAAAAAAAATTTGTATGGATAACTTCACGTACTGCTCCCATTGAACAGCTGAGAGGACACATTGACACCCTTCCCTAATATTAAAAACTCAAGGATTTCGCTTTGTAGATATTTAAAGGTTTTCCATCATACTCTTGACATACATTATACTCTGACAAGCTTTAAAAAGTTTCCACTGTGTTTTTAAATATCAAGAAAACAAGTTAGAAGAAACTCTATCAGAAGGGTGATGGAAGAAGGGATCAAGTTAAAATGAAGTTGGGTCAGATTCTTCAGAGATAGTTTATATATGCAGCATGGTACAGTAGAAATATTATTCAGGGACTCCAAAGACCTGGGTTCTAGCCCTGACTTTTTCACTAATAGCCAGTGTGACTTTGGGCAATTAATTTAACCTTTCTTGGTCCCTGTTTCCTCATCTATCAAATAAAGAGACTGGAAAATAGAATCTCTAAGGTTTCTTCCAGCTCAAAAATCCTTCAGCTTTCACTGTCAACTATCACAATTGATTTTCTTATTACCTCCAGTTTTGATGAATGAACTTTTCCTCTCTTTTGACAAATGTGTTTTGTGTTTGTTTGTTTTTTATCAAATTACTGCATTTTTGCATTTTTTAATAGATTTTCAAAATTCAGTGGGGACATCTCAGCTATTTGGCTAGCCCTTATTAAGCTTCTCCTAGGAGCAAGGCATTATGCTAAGTATCAAGGATATTATGAGAAACAAAAAGCAAACAGTCTTGGTGCCCTGGAGCAACCACAGGGCTGGTAATAGAATGCTGGGTCTAGAGTCAGGAAGACGTGAGGACAAATTTAACCTCAGATACATACTAGCTATGTAATCCTGGGCAAGTCACTTAACTTCTATTTTCCTCAGTTTTCTCAACTATAAAATGGTTGTTGTGAAGGTCAAATGTGGTAAGATTTTTAAAGTTCTTAGCCCAATGCTAAGCACATAGTAGGAGCTTGTTACTTTATTCCTTCCTCCCATCCTTCCTTCCTTCCCCCCTTCCTTTCTTCTTTTCTCCCCTTCCTTTCTCCCTCCCTGTAATGGCAAGCAAAGTAGTACTTTGCTGCTTGTTTCAGCTATTCAAGTGCCTTTGAGTCTTACCTTTGATTGTGTCAAGTCTTTGTTGGAAACAGTATACATTATGTTGCCCTTAATAGACCTAAGGGAGTTTGGAGACCTTCCCTGCTTTTAACAGGCCTAAGGTCATCACATGGAGCCCACAGTGGGAGAAGCTTGCCAAACAGGAAGGGTGGAACAGGAAGGAACAGAGCAGATAAAAGTTTGAACACAAGCTGGGTCCAAGCAGAGCTAAGAGAGAATGTTTGTGATGTCAGCACTCTGTTGTTCTGTATTGGTGTTACTTTGTCAGACAGAAGAACTCTGTTGAATTGTGTTACTTTGTCAGATAAGAGGTACTCTGGATGGAATACAAGGAAATTTCAATAATGAAAGTAAAGGAAGGAGGTGAATATAAGAGGTATTTGCATTGTACTTACTGTGTGCCAGGCACAGTGTTAAGCACTTTTTACAAATATTAATGCATTTGATTCTCACAATAACCCTGGGAGGGAAACTCTGTTATTATCCTCATTCTACAGCTGAGGAAACTGAGGCAAATACAAGTTAAATGACTTGTCCAAGGTCATACAGATAGTGAGTATCTGAGGCCAAGTAAGAACTCAGTTCTTCCAGATTCTAGGCACAAAGCTCTATCCAGTTACTACTTAGCCACCTCAAAAAGATCCATCATGTAGTCTCACTTTCCAAGTTGATGAAATCTTTATGAAAATAATCTATGCATATATTCAGGGAACACTTAATGAAACTCTGGAAAGGGAAGAAATAGGTTTCTATACATGATATTCCATAAAAGTGCTATCTTTACACTCACATAATTGACTAAAAGGTAGAGAATATACACAATCCCATTTGGCTTATTTATTGTTGACAAGGAAAAAATCAGCAAAGCAAAATATTTTTTCAAAGGCTCTTCTACAGTGTGCCATGTGCATGTCAAAATAATGCAACATCCCATCAACTCCTTTGTTACAATAGAGATAACATTGTCTGATAGCCAATAATATTAAGTGAGGCATGTAACGTGAAGCCTGTTATATACCACTGTCTGGATAAAGGTATTATGGTACAGAGGAAAGAAAACTGGCTGGTCCTGGAGTCAGAGGACTTGAGTTCAAATCCTACCTCTGATACTCTCTGACCCCAGGCCAATATTTAATATCCCTTCTGTTTCCTCATCTGTAAAATAAGGGATTTGGTCTAGATGTTATCTTGGGTTGCTTCCAGCTTTAGATCTATGAGACCATAAGCCTGGCTTATCAGAGGCCAAAAGAAAGAGAGATTACCTATAGATGGTGAGGACTTTTAGATTCTCCTGGTTTGTGATGACGTTGGGCTGACTGAATCGAGTCCTGAACATTATGGAGTTTACATAATTAGATCTATAATCATAAGAAATAATTTAAAATTCTGCTTAAATATCCACACAAGGTAATACATGTGGATAAATAATACCTATTGTCAAGATTATAATAGTTATATGAACAACCTATGTAGAGTTGTTTCATAAGAATGCATATATACATATATAACTGTATTCATATGTGTACATATAAACACATATGTATAATACATCTATATTTATACATATATGTTTATGGGTATAATGTGTATGTTTACACACACACACACACACACACACACACATCCCTATCTCTTGGAAAGACTAGATGGATAATGAAGTTGACCAAAAATTAAATAGGAGAGGGGGCTGGATTGCAATTGGAAATTTTGCAATGTTTCTAATGACCTCCCCCAGCTTTTCTATGACACAAAGATTACTAATATCGGAATTCTTATCATGATAGAATGCTATATGGCTATGAGTCATAGAACATCAAAATCTCCAAAGAATTCAAGCTGTGTGCCATTAAAAGAGCAACAGAAAGTCATGAGTAGTCTGTGACATATTAGCCCCCCAAAATCACTCTGGAGACATCTCATAAAGTATATTATCTAGGAGATTAATCCAAAAGGAAATTGGTTGATCATATATCTTGGGCAAGGGATCATGATGGACAGTTGCAAATGTATCTACATAATATCAGTAAAACTAAACCCAATATGTTGAGCTTTCTCCCTGTGAAGTATAAATGAGGGGAAAAAAGTGGCAGACAATGAGAAGGTATGGATGGGTTACAATGTGCACCATATAAGGAACTCCCACAATGAAGAGATCACGTATCTATCCAGACATCAATTTTTAATTGTCTTGATCTTTTCTTTCTTATGCACTTAAAATTACATAGTCAGAAACTGGTAGGTAGATAGATAGATAGATAGATAGATAGATAGATAGATAGATGAATATAGTAGTACTTTTTCCAATTACACTTAAAGACAATTTTAACATTCATTTTTCAAAAAATTTTGAGATCTAAATTTTCTCCCTCCCTTCCTGCTTTCTCCTAAAACAGTAAGCAATTTTGATATAGGTTAAATATATGCAATCATGTAAAACATATTTACATATTAGTCATGTTGTAAGAGAAGAAATAGACCAAAAGGAAGCACACACACACACACACACACACAATAAAGAGTGAAAATAGTATGCTTTGATATGCAGTTAGACTGCATTAGTTCTTTCTCTGGATGTGGATAGCATTTCCCATCATGAGTACTTTAGAATTGTCTTAGATCATTATATTGTTGACAAGAGTTAAGTCAATCATACTTGACCACTGCAAAATGCTGCTGCTACTGTGTACAATGTTCTCCTAATTCTGTTCATTTCACTTTGTATCAGTTCACCTAAGTCTTTCCAGGTTTTTCTGGAATCCACCTGCTCATCATTTCTTTTAACACAATAATATTCCATTACATTCATATAGCACAGGAAGTTAGTAAATTTAATATATATGTATATGTGTTTTATATATACACATATGCATATACATATGTGTATGTGTGTATGTGTATATATGTGTGTGTGTGCATACATACACTTCATATCACTAGCAAAAAAAATCCCAATTTACAAAAAGGGGGGCAAAATATTACTTGAACTTCCTAACCGAAAGAATCAACAAACAAAGTGAACAAGGTGCTTTGGGAACTAAGTAAATGTTTGTTCCTACTGTTTTCAACTCTTACTAGGCTTCAAATCTTCATGATATGGATTAGGACAAAGAAACCTAGGGTCGAATTTAATTACTGAATGTAACAAAGGTCACATATATGGATGTTTAAAATTTTGAATGGCTGAGAACAAATTTAATTGAATTACAAGTCAAAAGAAATGTTTTATATATTGTCCAACTGAAATTCAACCTAAAACTTCTATTTCTCTGTGGCCTTCTTTTATCATTCTCCACCCCCTTTCTCTTTAATATGCTTGTCTCAATATCTCAATGGAAATCAGCAATTTGATATACTCTCTACCCAAGCCTTTCTAAATTGTTGGTTATGCATAATATTAATTTAATGCAGCTGGACATGCATTTATTGGCTACTGCTGAGTAATGAGAATGGGAATTTGAAGATCTTCCCTGTCCCTTAACAGAACTAGGGGGGAGTTTGAAGATCTGCCCTACTGTGAAGATAAACTCTGCCCCCTAATAGGCTGAATATAATCACATAGAGCCTGTGATGGAGGGAATTTGCTAAAGGTTCGAGCAGAGCCCAGAGGAAGTTCCCCCCCCCCCCAAGATAAACTCTGTCCCATAATAGGCTGAATGTAATAACATGGAGCTTGTGCTGGGAGGAGTTTGCTGAAGGGAATTAGAGCCCTCAGGAAGCTGGTCAGAGCTGGCAAGATAGTGGGGGAGAGAGGATGCTCAGGCAAGGAGTCAGATAGGCCCATGAGTAGATATTGATCTTGTACTGGTTTGTGGGAAGGCTGAAGGATACTGTGGCTTTCAGCATTATTATGGCTTCTTAATGTCTTCGGTACTATGATGGAATAAGCTTACTGGTTTGGGGACTTAATTCTCTGGTGTCTATATAAATGTTTCAGTTCTGCCCTCTAACTGGAGAATCTGGTATATTTTGTGATCAAACATCATGTGATATTTATAGTCATGGTCTTTATCATGATCCTGGGTGCTATAAATATTGCATTGGCGCTACATGCTACTACTAAGGCACCATCACATCTGGTTTGATTCTTCTTGCTGCTGCCACTTTTGTAAATGAGGAGCCTTTCACAATTCCTCTGAAGACAATCCTTGGGCATTATGTAAGGTAAGTGTGAGAGAACATTTAGCCCATATTGAAAAGTTTTGAGTAGTGTTTGTAATCACACCTTGATTAGACTTGGTAGGTCTTTTCTACAGGTTATAATTTTCCCTAGTGAGAAACTGAATGTGTGTGTCTACACAAAGATCATCATCATCATCATCATCATCATCATCATCATCATCATCATCATCATCAATCTTTCTACCTATCTGTCTGGAAGGAGTATGGCATGGAGCAAAATGCTGGGTTAGAAGCACCCAGTTTGAAATCCCATCTTTGTTATTAATTACCTCTACAACCTCAGGCAAATTAATTTATGTCTCTGGGCCTCAATTTTTCCTTTTGTAAAATGAGTTGAACTAAATGACTTCCAAAGTCCTTTCTAGCTCTAAATCTTTGATCTAGCTGTCTTTCAGATATCTCAAGCTGGATGTCCAATAGACCTCTAAAACTCAACATGGGCAAAACAGAACTCCTTGTCTTTTTCCCAAAACCTTCATTAATTCCTAATTTGTCTCTCATATCATCCCATCTTTCAGCCTCAAAACCTAGGAGGCATCCTCTAGTCACCCTCAACCCCTCACTCTCTCATCTCCCATATCCAAGCTATTGCCAAGGTCAATTTCACCTTTGTAACCTCTCTTAAAAACGCCCTTTTCTTTCCTGTAACATTGTCATTATCCTGGTGCAGGCCCTCATTATCTCACTTCTAGACTATTGCAATAACTTGGTGGAACTGCCTGTCTCAGATCTCTTCTCAAACCAACTCTTGTCCCATTTAGCCACTTAAGTGACTTTCCTAAAGTACAGGTCCAGTCTTGTCAGATGGTAATAGGAATTTGAAGATCTTCTCTGCCCCTTAATAAGTCAAATATAGAGAGTGTGGTAGGAGGACCTTGCTGAATGGATCAAACAGAGCCCAAAGGAAACTGGGAGTTAGAGAAGCTAGAAAGGAGGGAGGAGAGGACACAGGCAAGGAGACAGCTAGTTATGGCATTGCTTTCTGCAGTGTTATTGTGTATAAATTTCTTTGTTGCTACGATGAATTTGGTTTTCTGGTGCTGAGATTTGGCTTTCTGGTATCTGAATAAATGTTTTACTTTCTTCTATGTGGAGAGTCTATTATATTTTGCAATTCATAACTATGCTAGCATATTCATAGTCACTGTCAGTGCCATACATATTGCCTTGGTGCTTCATCCCCTCACTCCATAAACTCCAGTGGCCTCCAGGATCAAATGCAAAAGGGCATTCAGAGCTCTTCACACTAACTCCCTATTACCTTTCTTATCTTCTAACACTTTACTACTGACATGTACTCTTAAATCCAGTCACCCTGCCCTCCTGTCTGTTCCGTGAACAAGACATTTTATCTCTGGGTTCTGGACCATTTTATTTGTCTAACCCTCATGCCTCAATGCTCTCCCTCCTCCACACTGATTACTGACCTCCCTGCTTCCTTTAAGTCCCAACTAAAATCCAATCTTTTACTAGAAACTTTTTCCAGCCCCCCTTGATTCTACTTCCTTCCCTCTGTTTTTTCCAATTTGTCTTGTATGTAGCTTGTTTTGTATAGATTTGTTTGCATATTATCTCTACCATTAGATTGTAAGCTCCTTGAGGGTAGGGACTGTTTTTTGCCTCTTTTTGTATCCACAGCACTTTTTGTAGTGAATAGCACACTGTAGGGGCTTAATAAATATTTATGGAATGAGTGAGTTATCCATATGTTATGTGAATATCAGTCCCAAAAGAGGCTGGACCTGTGATTTCATTAGTACAGGGAACTCTCATGCTAAGAAAATCCCTCTCTAATTGCAAGTCAGCAACTTCCCTATGACTTACAGTCTCACTTGAATCCATGCCTTCCTAGTTTTGGGGTCAGCTCTAGACCCATTTCATTATGTTGTTTCTCATATCTATCATATATGTATAAAATATATGCATGTTATATATACATACACACAAACACATATAAAAATCAGACTATCTCATGATGATGAAGTAAAAAGGAAAGTTGATTAATAAAAGTTTAAGAGAATATATATAAAAATATATGTATATGTATATATACACACATACATTAATATTAATTAAAAGCAGATACATTTTGTCAATAATTATTAAACATTCCTAGCTTTTATACATATAAAAATAAAGAATTTTAGTGAATGCACACAATCAAATGAGAGGTAGATATTTATCACTGATCTCAGAGAAAAGCAGTCTAAGCTTAAGGATCAGTCATTTTATGTTTTGTGTGAGAGTGTGTGTGTACACACATGTGTAAAGAACTACCAAGTGTTGCCTCAGCAGTCCTCTACAAATATCATATTACTTCCTCATTTTACTTTATTATTGAAAATGTCGTAGGAGAGTGACAGCTGAGAGCTGACATTGTCAATCAGTTTAGCAGTTTTACACTAATATTCAGTACTATGGATATTTCTGGGTTTCTCCAAAACAATAGCAGTCTGAGTAGGTTAATAGATCTTCTTAGAGGATAGAATACTCTTTCTCTTCATAAATATATGGCCCTTTCTCACACATGGTTTCCCAGCAAAGTTTACATAAGCAGTCTGTGGGTTAGCACCTACTCAAAACCATTATCACCTGAGCCTTCACCAGTGTGTTTTGCCAGCCTGACAGAGAACACAAAATACAACTAATCAAACACAGCAAATGAAATGACAACAAATGTTCCCCCACCCGTGAAAATATGGGGTACATTTTCCCAAGGGTTATCACTCCACCAGTGTATAAGGGTACATATAAATAAAACACATTACCAGAAGTGGTAGAATCTGTACTGCTTTTATATGGATAGCAAGTGAGGTTTGGGGGAGGTAGCTATGCATATGCACTTCCAAGGCAGTTAGGTGCATAGAGCACAAAACTAGGTTAGGAAGACCTGAGTTCAGATGCTGTCTCTGACACTTACAAGCAGTATGACTTTGGGCAAGTGCCTTAAACCCTCAATGTCTTAGTTTTCCCACCTACAAAATGGGATGATAAAAAAAGCTGTCATAAAGATAGAGAAAATATTGGTAAAGCACTTTGCAAACTTTAAAATGCTACATAAATGCTAGCAATTATTGCTAATTTTAGGACAGTAGTCTATAGTCAACCCTAGAGGACTGTGGTTGGAGTCGATTCTTCCTCCCTTCCCTTTTATTCTCACTCCCTCTTTTTCTACTTTCTTCTCAGCTGCCCCACCCAGTGTTTCATACACCAGATAGTTGCTCCTACAGCAAGTGAAAGAGGCTGGCCCCTTGAAGTTGAGGATTTTCTGCTACCTGAAGTATGAAGAGGCTTGTCCTGGGGGAAAACTGTCAGCTTCACCTTAGTTTTTACCATCCCCATGATCCTGATTGTCTCTTGTCATGACTACAGAAGTAGTATTTTATATCTTTGTAACTCTGGAATTTTGTTCTTTTAAAACTGATATGAGTCAAGTTGGTTTTAGTTGTATTTTATCTTCCATAAGTAACTATTGCATTTTTAACCTTGACTCTATCTCTTTAAAAACCCTCTATAAAAACTATGAATGTACAGTATGGTGAATATATATGTGTGTGTGTGTATCTATATCTATATATCTATATCTATCTGTCTATATCTATGTATACATACATACATATATATATATATATATCATGAAAACCTGTCATTAGGAGAACATGTGTGAAAAGACACAATCCAGGAGTCAGGTCACACAGGTGGAGTAAGTAGGGGTCATATGTGACCAGAGAAATTCCCATCTTTTTATGGGGAAATAAGCCTTTGTTTGTTAAGTCTGTACTTTTTGCTAGGCACTGTGCTAAGTGCTTTACAAATATGATCTCATTTTATCTTCACAACAACCCTGGAAGGTAGGTTCTGTTATTATGCTTATCTTGTAGTTGACAAAACTGAGACAGAGATTAAGTGAATTGTTAGCTAAATAAGTGTCTAAGGTGGGATTGATCTAGAGCCCTATCTAATTAATTCATCAATCTGCTGCCACAGTGTGTGTGTGTGTGTGTGTGTGTGTGTGTGTGTGTGTGTGTGTGTGACTTCTATGGATAAATCATTGTTCTCTCCTGGGCACCATATCTCTTGTCTTTGCTGGGTGTGTTTCTCCACGGAATATCTCTACTGGTCTTATGGCCAATGAGATGTTTTCTGATATCACTTTCTGGGCTCTCACCCTTTAGGGACACTGGGTTTTTGAATTCCTCCCATCTACTAGAGCGTAATACTTAGAAAGTCTCTTCTTGACAAAGACAGGACAACTGCTCCAAGACCAGAGGGTTTGTCTTTAAATCCTGCTTAGTAACTGTATAGCCTAAGGTAAGTCACTTAACCCCTCTAGGCTTTGTCTTCCTCATCTATAAAGTGATTAGGTTGTACTACATGACATTTGAAACACCTTCATCTCTTCCTCTTATCCTATGAACATGCATAGGCAAGAAAAACTAGCCCCAGTTTTCCAGGTCAAGATGAAGACTTCCTTTTCTTCTGTCTCTACCTAATTTGAACTCTGTTGGCTCAGACAATTTTCTGACTTAGGGTTAGAAAATTGTCCCCAAACTTTTTAATTTAATGTGATTAAAATTATCATTATACCTAACTTTCCTCTCTGTTGCTTGCTTTCCTTCCTACTTCTAAAGAAGGCCAAGATTTTCTACTGCATCCAGGACTGTCTCCAGTCATCCTGATCTATATCTTATCACTTGTCTCAGATGTCTCCAGAGGAGAAAATGAAGCTGGTGACTTTACATAGCCCTCCCTCACTTAAATCTAATTCACTTGCAAGTCATGACATCATCTTCCTGATGCCATAGTCCTCTTTGAGAATGAAGGACAAACAATGAACAAAGGAAACCACCAGCAAATAAATCATGATGACATCATAGCTATCTTTAAATATTTAAAGGGCTGTTACATGGGGGAGCAACCAGGCTTGTTCTATTTGGTCCAAGGACAGAATCAGGAACAATGGGCAGAACTTGCAAAGAAACACATTTTGATTCAATGTCAGGAAAAACTTCCTTACATTTCTAGCTGTCCAAAGGAAGAATGGGCTGCCTAGAAAGTGGTGGGTTTCCTTTCCTTGGAGATCTTCAAGTAGAGGCTGGACCTTTACCAATCAGGTATGATAGACTGGGAATTGGTTTAGTTTATGGGTTGGACTAGATGGTCCCTGACGTCCCTTTGGATTTTCATGTTCTTGATTTTCAGAGTGATGTCATCCAGACTCATTATCCTCAAGGAGACTTTAGCTTCCACTTCAACTCTATCCCTTCACCTCAAGGAGGTATGAAATTAGTAAGAATGCTGTTCCAATGTGAATGTTTGACAAAGGGTATTGATTCTTATTAAAGGTATTTCCCCTGATGAAGGTTCTTCCTCAGTGGGTCCTTCCTCAATCAACCAATAATCTGTTGATAAACATATATTCAGTGCCTATTATGTGGCAGGCACTATGCTAAGTGCTGGAGATGTGAAAAGAGGCAAAAGAGTCATTGTCCTCAAGGAGCTTACAATCTAATGGGGAAGAAAACGTTCAAAAAAATATGTATGAAGCAAACCACATATACCAGTTCACCAGGGAAATGACCAATCATGGTGTATTAAAACATGGTCATTGGGAAGACTATATTTTGTTGAAATCATTTTTTAAGAAATTCAGATTAAAAACCCAACACAGGAATGAAAAGATTATTAAAAAGATAATTTTTGATTAATACTGAATGCCAAAGGAAAAATTCTCCAGCAGCCAATGTAAGGGAAGACAGCAGGAACAGTGTTGACGAATTAAGCAGAAGAGAATGGCACTGAGAGAGTTATTGAGAGAAAGAAGATACAAGAGCTGGGAAGGAAGTTTAAAGAGGGACACAGCACAAATATATATGCTTGTGATAGGAAAAACATAACTGTTGCAAAACCTGAAACAAGGAAATAGCTTGTGGTTTATAATGAACAAATATAATCTGAGGAGTTGGAAATTAAGACACCCTGCTATACATATTCCCTAATATTGCTTGGGGCTCTAGAAGTTGTGAGAAGTAAACTTGCAAAGCAGGAGGAGGAAGGGCAGAAGGGAGAGCCTAAAAAATTCTCATATTCTTTTTCACCAAAGTGGGATTTTTAGACTCTAGGTGGGGAGCCAGAGACCTTGAGGCCACATGTGACCCTCTAGGTCCTCGAGTGTGGCCAGGACCATATGTGGCCTTGAAGCCACAGGTTCCCCACCTATGCTAGGCCCAGAAACTCTATCAAGATATATGAATTCAGATTTTCTTGAGATATTGGCATCATAACCACTGGCAGGCATGTAATCTCTAAAGAAGGCTACCAAGAGGTGGAATTTTTTCTTTTCTATTGTCTCAAATATAAAATGGAGATAAAGATATACGTAGATATATCTCTATCTATTGTTAATTCTTTATGTTTATATGTAAAACAGCCAAGTTTCAAAATGGAAAGTTGTCAGATGCTACTAATAACATTCTTTCTTCATCAATCCTTTTGTCTCCATCTTAAAGTACTTTTTCTAATCATTTACATCAAGGGAATAAATGAATCACTTGATATATCAGCTGAGACCCTTGGAAATATTCAATCTATGTCTCTTTCAAAGAAGCTTGCTTCAATGCATAGATTGCCTGCCAATTTGGTTACTGTGCATTAAACATTCAAATATCTCTTTTCTATAAAAGAGTTGTTAGATCTTATTTCTGTGATTAATGATCTATTTGCCCCTAATTTGATGAGGAAAATTTCTAAAAACAAAATAAAAATAAAGTGAAGTTTCCTAATAAGAGATGTGATCCTATATTTAGTTAAAGCAAGAGAAACATTTGCTAATATTATCATAAAGGCTATTGCACACTGATAAGATATTATCAAAGTAGTACTGTCTCCATTAAACTGACCACAGTAACAAGCTCTCTTTTATCTTCCCCTCTCTCCCCTTGGGGAAGTACAGGTTGTTCTGAATTCCATCAGGTAAATTCCTAATTGCCCACAAAAACGGTTTCTTTCTAGTCTAGTGGAAAGTTGCCTTATAAAGACTTTACTCTTCCTCTTAAGGTTTTTCTCCTAAGTGTGTCTTATTTGTAATGTCAGACCCAATAAAAATATTTATGATAAAGTCAACTTATGCTATTAATTATTGGTTTGAGTTTAACAAAATGTTTTGCTTTTACACATGTGGTCCTTAGTTTTTCATTGCAGAGTATGATGGAGATGGCCATACATTAATGGGGGGAAAATCTCCCAGACTGAGTCTTCATGAGAAACGAGAACAAGGGTTCCTTTTGTCACCAGAGTTTTGGCAGGTGTCTGATTTTTAATGCATACTACTAATGCACAATTTGAACCACTGAACCAGTGTGATGAATTATTCCTTCCCATGTCTTCAGCACCTGGAAAGATAGTTTACTACATGGAATAAAATAATAATTCAGTTCAGTATTGACAATTATAGCAGTTTCTACTCATGCCACATGATGGGATATGAATATTGCTCAGCATTATTCAAATGTTAGCTATCTCAAAAGACAGACAAATCTAAGTGGATGTAATCCACCTCTGTATAACATGATCAAATTGGCAAGGGCAGCGTTGATTTAGAATTTTCAGATAGCTGATCAATTTTACAACAATCAATTGAATCGACTGTTCAGTGATCTTAGATGGCTAAAATAAGTACATTTAGAATAACCAGGGCCAGTTTTCAGCCAATTCAAAAACTGTTTTAATTTGTTTTGCTTTTTTTTTGAGGAGACAAGTAAGAAAAGAAGACATTATAGTTGAGGACATATATTCTCAAAGAATGAAGTCATAATATACTGCTTTAATAAAACTTTAAAAACCAGTAAAATTTTAAACACCAGAAATAGAAAAGTTATACTTATCCATAATGTTTTCAAAGCATCCAAAGACTTTTTGATTGTTATTGTGATTTAATTCTCATAATTTAAACAAATTTTTATAAACCACACAGTATAGTTGCTACAAAGAGTCTATAAATTAATCACTCAATCAAATTAAGCACCAACCACATGCTGGGAACTAGTAATACAAAGCCAAAAAAACAATAGAATCCCAGCCCTCAATGAGTTTGCTTTCTATCCAGGGAGAGAGGCAAAGCAGACACAAGGTAAACTCGAATAGGAAGGATCCCAAGGAATCATGAAAGGCCTTAAACTCAAGGTTATATAAGCCAAGTCTCCAAGGAAGGCAGAGTTCCAGGTTTAATGGCTAAGCAGCCTGTTCTTTGAAGCCAAATCTACAAAATCAATCAATAAATAAAATAGGTCAGCACCAATTTTGTGAGATTGTTGTCAAAGGGATTTCATAATCTTGGGCAAGATTAGCATGCTTATTTCTTCATTTCTACATAATTGTTGATTAGTACTTCCATTTTGCATATCTGTATCTGTGTAAACATGGACGGACTAAAGAGCAGGAAGTAAAATCAGATATGTGACATCCATAGAGAATATAAATAGCTAATATTTATATAGAGCTTATTATGTGTGCTTTGCAATTATTATCTCATTTGAGCCCCACAGCAACCCTTGGAGATGGGTGCTATTAATGTTCCCATTTTACAGATGAGGAAACTCAGGCAAACAGAGATGAAGTGACTGGCCTGGGCCCTCAGCTAAGAAGTGTATGAGACTGAAGTTGAACTCAGGTCTTCTTACTTATTGGCTTATAGGAAGAAGATGAAACCTGAGAACTATGTCCCACGTTCCTTCAGTTCAATTTTTAAATCTCATCATAATTCTTACCTTCTTATAACCTTCTAAGTGATAGTTTTATTAGCCAGAACATTTCTAAATTCGTAGATTTTAAGTTGGAAGGAACCTCAGAGTCTATCTAGTTCAGGTTTCTTAGACCCCTTTTTTTTGTGTGATGGACCCCTTTGGTATTTTGGTGAAGCCTATGGAGTCCTTAGAATAAAATTGCTTGTTTTTCTTTTGTTTTGTTTTGTTTTTTGCTTTTTGGTGGAGGGAAAGCAGGGGAATTCAGGTTAAGTGATTTGCCCAAGGTCATATGGCTAGTAAGTGTTAAGTGTATGAGGCCAGATTTGAACTCAGGTCCTCCTAACTACAGGGATGGTGCTTTACTCACTGCACCACCTAGCCACCCCAGAATAAAGTTTTAAATGCACAAAACAGAATATATAGGATTAAAAAGGGAACCAGTACTATTAAATACAACTATCAAAATTTTTAAAAAATAATTCATAGGCCCTGAATTAAAATACCTGATCTAGTCTAACCTTCTCATTGGTATAGGCACAGAAATAGAAGCCCCAATCAGTAAAACAATTTGACTAAGGCCACACAGATAATAAGGAGCAAAACTAGAATTAGATTTTAGATCTTAAGACTCAAAATCTTATACTTAGCCCTTTTCATTATGCCACATGATTTACACATCTGGACAAAGATAAAGGAAGTATTTGACCAAAAGTGATGTATTTCCCATCATTGTATTCTATAGTATATTTAGATGACTATATTTTGTTTCTCTAAGTCCTCACCCCTTCTCCACGATTCCCACTCCAGAGCAATTGGTATGAATTTGGAAGGTTAGATATTAGTTCATTCTAGTTATTTCAGTTTTACAAGATCATCAAAAAGTAATAATTTGCATGAGGCTAAAATTTATTTGTCCTTATGACTTTCAGTGGATATATAAAGGCAATTTATTTACAGTTACTTGAGAACAAAAATGTAGTGCCAGACACTAAACAGTTAAAGGTGCAATTGCAAATCTGTACCCCAAAATAATAAACAGCATTCCATTCTAGAGTATGTGTGAGAACAGGGTGTTGAAGTGTTTTTTGAAGTGGCTAAAATAGGTTTCACTACAATTGAAATTCTTCTTTAGGACAGATCATAGATGTAGACCCATAAGAAACCTCAGAGGTCATCTAACTCAACTCTCATTTTTATAGCCAAGGGAAACACGACCCAGAGAGGTTATGTTTTTTGCTCAAGGTTACATAGGTAATAAGTGGTAGAAAGGACGGGAACCAGGGAGTGGACCCATGATTTCATTGGTTTAGGAAATTACTAGCTTTGGAAACTGTCTCTAGCAATATTGACTGGCATGATCTCTGCAACTGAGAGAGTTGGCCTAGAGTAATGAGAGAAGTGATTTGCCCTGAGCCATACAAGTACTAGTCAGTGCTATGTATCAGAAGCTGGACTTGAACCCCTAGGTTCTCCTGGATCTAGGATGCTCTCACTCTGGGAAATGGGAGAACTATGATTCAAACTCCAAACCCTCTCACTTTAAATCCAACCATCTTATCAAAGAAAGATGAAAACTATCCATAAATATATAGCAACTCTTTTATAGCAGCAAAGAACTGGAAACTGAGTGAGTGCTCATCAACTGGGGAATGGCTGAACAAATTATCCTATATGAAGGGGATGGAACATTACTGTATTATAAGAAATGAAGACAGGGCAGTGGATAGAGCACTGGGCTTAGAATCAGGAAGACTCATCTTCATGAATTCAAATCCAGCCTCATACCCTTATTAGCTGTGTGACAATGGGCAAGTCACTTAACCCTGTTAGCTTCAGTTCCTTATCTGTAAAATGAGCCTAACAAGGAAAGGACAAACCACTTCACTTATCTTTGCCAAGAAAACCCCAAATGGCATCACATAGAACTGGACACCAGTAAAACAACTGAACAACAAGAAATGATGATAGGAGGCTTTCAGAGAAACCTGGGGAGACTTCTATGAGCTAATGCAGAGTAAAATGATGAAACCAGAAAACAATTTTATGCAATAATACAATGTTCTATTAGTGTAGTTATGTATGAACACAACACATATGCAGTATATAAAATAACAACATAATAAAGACAAACAACTATGAAAGTCTTAAGAAATCTCATCAATGCAATGACCAACCACAATTCCAAGTGGTAAGATAAGTTGCCCACCTCATGATATAGAAGGGATGAACTCAAGATTAAGTTTGAAACATATATTTTTGGACATGGTCAGAGTAGGAATTTATTTTCTTCCTCCTCTTCCTTAGAGGGTTTGTTTTTTCTAGTTGGGGAGGGAAGAAGTGGGACAAAAAGAAAATAAATTCTTATGACTTTAAAATAAAATAAAAGGAAAACAAAACAAAACAAAAGAGAATCATCTGAGTGCTCCCAGGGGGATAGACATCTGATGGGAACAAAATCATATAAGAGTTAGAAGGAACTATAAAATGTCCTTTATTTTTTTTTTAAGCAGTTGGGGTTAAGTAACTTGCTCAAGGTTACACGGCTAGTCATTATTTATGTGTATGTACTCATTTTCTGAGGCCGGATTCGATCTCGGTCATCCCAACCCCAAGGCCGGTGCTCTTACTCACTGCGCCACCTAGCTACCCACTAAAATGTCCTTTAGATTGTGCATAGAAAGATTCTGTACCTTTTAAAAATAGAGATATTAGACTATTTTTAAGAAGATATGAAAAGAAGAGAAATTGACTGTTGATTCTTATAAGAAGAAATTCCAACTTCAATAATACCCTGCAAAAAATCAATAAAGCAAATAATTGGAAGATAATGAAGAAGGAGGAGAGGGAGGCAGACATTCATGGGTGCCTTTGTTTTCTGTTATTTTTGTTCCATGTAAGAAGAAGTTGGAGTACATGTTATCTGGGACAACAGTGCTCTGAAACAGAAAAAAAGAACTACAACAAGGGAAGTAGGAAATTATTCGATGTACTTTAGTATTCCACACTCCTACCTACCATCAGTCTCAAATTAGCCTGAAAAGTTTTCAAATGGTAAATGGAAATCTTGACAACCTGATGAATATGGTCTTTAAGCTAAAGGTCTGAATCAAAGGCTCTGAGGGATACAAAGTTGGGCTAGATTTTCTACCCTCCCTCAGTGCGCCTCCTCCCCCAATGCCTTTCACTCCCTTTCCTTTCCCTTGATAGTGGGGCAACATGGAAAAAGCAGGTGCATGTAGATTTCAAAAAACCAAACAATACAGACTGGTTTGGAGACTTTTCTTTTGTATAGAGCCAAACTTGAAGTACATTTGTCTTGTTATTATAGGCAAGACAAAGGCAAATGGATATTTCCATAGGTGTCATTTGCTGAGAGGTATTTCTAAAGCTGAGTGGCTACCACTTTTTCAATGATCTTTGACAAGTAGGTTGGTAAGATAGAGTACACACATTAGCAGCAGGACTTTACAGAGAGAGGCTGCTACATTGGAGGGTTAAGTAGATAGCTACTATTTTAGGTTGGCTGGCAGTTTCCTTTTGTTATCAACACTGACAGTATCACACTCAGATAATCTTGAAGAAGCCTGTTTGGGGCAAAGTGTGAAGTGAAGAGGTGGTGGGGTATAGATGATGGGAAGCAATCTCTTTTGTCAGTTGTTTATAGAAGAGATTGCTTTCTGCCACAAGAAAAGGAAAAAGAACAGGAAAAGGTAATTATGATTACTAAGAGTACAGAAGTGACAGTTTCTTTCTAATAAGTACTAGACAATCTACATTTTTAAAAATTCGATGAAGTTTTGACAAATTTTTCAAAAATAAAATATTTTTATAGCAAATGAGTGGGGAATATGATACAGAAGAGTAATTTAAATAAAAGCATCATGGACTGCATTGAATTCAACTCTCCTGCTTCTAAATTAATTATTTTATTGAGATAATTTTTACCCAATTTGTACAATTATACTTTTTTGTCAAAATAGCCTCAGGGTACAAGTACAAATGAAATGATATTAATTTAAATACATAAAAAACAGCAGAAGGGATCATTTAGAAATGTAGGTTCAGAAGAGCAGAAAAATGAAAATATCTTTTTTTTTTAAACCCTCCCATCAGGGAGAAGTGGCTTGGGTTGTGTATTCTGCCCTACAGTTAAAGAACCTAAAAGACTGTTCAAGTCCAAGAGTCATGGCCCTCCATGGAAAAAAAATGTTCTGCCTCTAGCTCTCCAAAATAAACGTTTTGGAGAAGAAACTTGAGGCTGCCCACAGATCTGAACTGTTAGAAGAGGAAAAGGGAAATAATCTACTTTCAACTATCCACTACTTTTGATTTTATAGGACCCAAACCATTCTAGACAACTAAAGCTAACTTTTTGAATTGTGATTAGAATGAAATATGAGCTAGTATGCATGGGGGAGGGAATGAAGGGGACAAGTATTTATTATGAGCCAAGATTGTGCCAAGCACTTTACAAATATGATCCTCACAATAACCCTAGGTGATAGGTGCTATTATTAAGCCCATTTTATGGCTGAGGAAACTGAGATAGACAAAAGATTTAGTGACTTGGCCAGGGTCACACATCTTCAGAGTATTTGAGGCTGAGCTTGAAGTCAGGTCTTCCTGACACCAGGCCCAGAACTCTATCTACTGTCCCCCCTTGGGTGTCATTATTACTAAGGGTTACACAGATGAATTGTATGTGTTATGTATTTATACCTAGTGACTTGCTTCCTTTAGACAGTGTCTTGAATATAGGTTGTCAATAAATATTTGTAAATGTGAGTCAAGCCTCTATCTTCTGTGCCAATTGAAGCAGCCAGGAAATCTTCAGAATTGTTTAGCTCAGTTGGTCAAAATGGATAGAATAAAGATCCTCCCAGAAGAAAACCCTAGCAGTTGTTACACAGCTGACAGGCCTAAATGAGGAGGAAAAAGGCAGTGGAAAAGCTGAAAATCTGGAGAATACTCTCCAGTGACTGAGCTCGTGGAGAAGGATTGGGGACTTATGAAGTGGATAAACAGGGAATAAACCATAACAGGTGTTTTATTTTATCTTAGACTATTTCCACGAAGAAGGCAGATTCTATGGATTTTCCTTTAACTAGAGATGTTTTCTAATTAAGTAGGGAGAACTAGTTAGTACAAAAGGGAAGATAGGAAAGATAGCAGAGCATGGTAGATAGGGCACTAGACGGGGAGCCCAGAGAACCTCAGTTCAAATTCTATTTCAGACACTTGGAAATTGTGTGACTTTGGATAATTCATTAACCTTCTCTGTGTCTCAGTTTCCTTATCTATAAAATTAAAAGGTCAGCTTCAGTTCAACTTAGGGTCCGTTCAATCTCAAAATCTAATCCCCCACAGAAGGTTAGGCCTATGTGTAAATTATATACTTCTCAAGTCAGTATATTATTACATTTCCTTTTATTTTGCCAATGTGAAAATTCAGTTTGTTTTGAATGATAATTTATTATAATCCAAATTAACAAAGGTGGAGAAATGCTGGTGCAGACAGTGGGGATAATAGAAAATTCTGGCCACTAGTAGCAGGAGGGAAAATGACTGTGGAAGCCATCGAGATGGTGGTTAGGAGGTAGTCACAATCAAATTAAACTAGAGAGTTATGGGACATTGGGAAAACATCACTGAACCACTTTCAATATTGAACTCTGCTTTAGGTCACAAAGCATATGAATAGTATAATCTTTACTTTGGAGGTTATTATCTGAATTTAATCGTGATCTTCTAAAAGCTAAACATCTCCAAGGCTAACCCATAATTACTGACCTATCCCACCTAAGATAGTGGGTAGAAGCAAATGCCATAGTTGCTTCCCAATGGCCTATACCCTCACTAGGTCAAAGGCAAGAGAAGCAGCTCTTAAATTGAATTCTGATTATCTTTAAAATTAGCTGCATTCTTTACTTACAAATATATTGTGCTAACACGGTCAAAAGGATGTTGGGAGGATTCAGAGGAATTCAATAGAGATAATAATTGCATATTTTGACAACCTATAATTTCAGCACTGTGGGGAAACGCTAGTGTAACAACTCAATCCACCATTGTAGATCGGCAAATTACATTAATTGATAATCTTAAAGATTTGTCCAGGGTACAGAAATGTCAGATTCCTTATAGCCTATGCCATACCACCTTTCAATCAAGAAGGTTTTATTAAGAACCTCCTATGTAGCATTCACTCTGCTAAGCACTGAGATACCAAAAAAAAAAAAAAAAAGATAAATAGAAGTCCCTGCTCTCAAGGTGCTCCCAGTTTAATGGGAGAGAAAGACAACATACAAATGACCCTAGGCAAATATATAGATTATATATAGATATATAGATTTAGGTACATATGCACACATATATGTGTATGTGTGTATATATAATATACATATATATATACATATATATGATAAAATGGAGACATTCTCATTAAGGGGAATCAGGAGAGGTTTCTTGCAGAAGATGGAATTTTATCTGGGACCTAAAGGAAGCCAGGAAAGAGAGATGAGGGGGAAGAGAATTACAGCCAGTCAGGACAGTGAGCAAAAATGCCTAGAGTCTTAGACATATGGAGTGTTTTCTTCAAGAAATAGCAAGGAGGCCTGAGTCCCTGGATAGGAGAGTACATGGAGGGGAGGAAGATGGATGAAAACTGGAAAGGTAGGAAGGGATCAGGATGTAAAGATCATTAAAATCCCACCAGAGAATTTTATATTTGATTCTGGAGGTAATAGGAGATCACTGGAATTCACTGAATAGGGGAGTGATAAGGGCAGACCTGTGCTTTAAGAAGATCAATTTGACAATAGAGTGGAGGATGGAATGGGGCCAGATTTGTGGCAGGAAGAACCAAGTTACTGCAATAGTAAATGCATGAGCTGATAAGAGTTTATGACAGGGTGATGGCAATGTAAAAGAAGAATAGGGGACACATTCCAGAGATCTTATAGAGACAGAATCAATAGGTCTGATGGCTGTTTGGATTGAGGAGTTTAGAGAGAATGAGTCAAATGACTCCCAAGTTGCAATCGTGGGTGACTGAGACAATGGTGGTACCCTCCACAGTAACAGGGAAATTAAAAAGAGGGGAGGACTTAGAGGGAAAGATAGAGTTCAATTCTGAACCTGTTAAGTTTACAATATCTGTGCAACATTCGATTTGAGCTATCCAGTAAGAGATGCGATGTGGGAGGTCAAGAGAGGGGTGAAGACTAGATAAATATATCTGGGAATCATTTGTATATAGAGGTGACAGTTGAATCCATAGGAGCTAATGAGATTATCTAGCAAAACAGTATAAAAGAAGAGAAGAGGGCCCAGAATAGAGTGTGGGGGACCTCCACAGTTAGGGAGTATAACCTGGATGAAGAAACAGCCAAGAAGACTGAGAAGGAGAGGTCAGACCAGCAGGAGAGAGCAGGGTCACAAAAACCTCGAGACAAGAGAGTATTAAGGTGACGAGCATGATAGATTGTGTCAAAAGGCTTCAGAGGGGTCTGAGGGGACCTTCAGAGATGAAGGAGAAACATTATATTTGATAATTAAGGGATGACAGGTAACTTTGGATAGAGCTGTTTCAACTGAATGATGAGGTCAGAAGCCAGACTTCAGAAGGTTCAGAAGACAATAAGAGGAAAGAAGAGGAGATATTGATCATAGATGGCCTTCTCCAGGAGTTTACCCACAAAATACAGAAGAGTTATGGAATGTGAGGAAGAGTAAATCAAGTGAGTGTTTGGGTTTTGGTTTTGGTTTTTGTTTTGCTTTTTTGAAGATGGGGAAAATATGGCCATGTTTGTAGGCAAGAGAAAGCAGCCAGTAGACAAGGTGAGGTTGAAAATTAGTGCCACAGTGAGGATGATAAAGTGTAATCTGCAAGAGAAAACAGGATGTAATGGGATCACTTGTGCACATGGAGAAGTTTTCCTTGGCAAGGAGAAGGGTCACTTCATCCTATGATACATGTGTGAAGAAGAAGAGCTGGTGGAAGGCATCTGAATGATGTCAGATAAAAAGGAGGGAAGAAATGGGAATTCTCATAAATGGTATCCATTTTTTTTACAAGAAATATGAGGAAAAATTCTCAGATTAAATGTTGGGGGTAAGGAGCACTTAGAAGGCTTAAAGACAGATAAAAATCCTCAGAAAAGTCACTGTGATTCCTGGGATAATGAATTGAGTGAGATTGTGGGTGCAGGATAATTGCCTTGATACAATGAGGGCCCAGTTGAGATTTTGTAACATAAATTTGTAGTGGATCCTGTCAACGTAATTTCCCTATTTTCTCCAACTTTGTTAAACAGCACATGAGAAGGTGTGAAAACATCTCTTCTTATGACATACTGCCTTTCTGACATAATATATACCCTGGTCCATATCAGACATAATCTCTCTGGATTTTCTAACATTTTCTCTCTTTAATACTATTTCCTATTTTAGTTTTTGGCTTAATCTTTGGGCATTGCTTTTTCATTCATCAAGTAAGTAGTCAACATTGTTGAGTTCTGTATATTACTGCATATATTCCTTAAATTTGTGTTTAAAGAGATAGTATTTTAAAGCCAAACAGTGTGCAATAGATGGGAAGTACTTTTTAAATTTTATTTAAATATGATGGTCTCAAAGAATTCATATAAACTATTGAAATTTACAGTTTCCATTGACTTCAGGTGTGTCAAACCTAACACTATTCTTGTTCACGTAAGGAATTTCTCTGTGAGGCTCAACTTGGAGTTTTCCAGTTCCTCTAAAGTGATTGATACTTTAATAACAGTTCTACTGTCACGTAAAATTAATCTTGGATTATCTGCTTCGACAATCAAAATTTATGATTCTGCATTATCATCAGCCTTTCCTTCTGTTAAATCCCTAAGAGAATATATTCAAATTTTGAGAGCTGCCTATGTGATAAAACCTAGATATGAACAGCTTTGGGATAAGGACACAGAATTAAACTGTTTGTCACAAATTGACAATGTTGAGCACTGCATTAGACAGCTTTCAACAAAGTTAGCAACGCTAATTACTCAAGCTCAGGCCTCAAGAGTCTCTGAACTGAGAATGATGAGGATTGACGGACCTTAGCTTCAACAAACTCCCTCAGGCTTTGCAATACTCTTCTCTGTATGAAATAAAACAGTTAATTATCCTTCCCTTTCATATTTAATAGAAAGATGTTTGTAGGAACTCTACATGTATTTGCATTGAGAAACAGTGTTGGAAAGGTCACTTTTTTTTTCTCATTGTGGTGACATAAATATGTATTTCTCCCCTCTTCAATAACACTTAATCTATCAATGTTATGACTTTATGGATTAGGAATTGTTTTAAAAAAAACAGTGTTAATGCTAGTGTTTTCTGAGAATGAAAGCATATTCCTTAGATGTGTTCCTAAGAGCTCCCTCAATGTGCAGGTTTTTCAAGGCCTCCTTTGATAACACTTCACCAATGGATGGTCAATGAATGGCCTTTAGGTTCTTGTTACTTTCCCTGTCCGACATTTTCTCTCACTTGCTCCAGTTGGCCCTGCTTCTCTCTCCCCCTCCCCCAGGTTCAACCCCTATCTCCCTCTGCTGCTTGGTTGCTCCTCTTCTTTCTTCAACTCTCCTGGTGCTCCAAATCTGTCAGCCAGATGCAGGTTCCAGGAGTACTGATTACCAGCAGATTTGCAAGCTTTTACTTTTTTTTTCCTGCTTAAAAAAATAGTAACTTGGGAGAATTGAAGCATCTCCTAATTTAACTCCTTGAATAGGAAACTCATTCAGAGACACAGGGGGCTGGAAACTTTATTTTGAAACTGCTCACTTTAAATATAGACAATAATAGAGGTTTTTTTTTTACTCTTTCCCTAGTTTTCTATATTTCTTGTATATTTCATTTCTCAGAGCTGTAATGGGGAAAGCATTATTAACATTTAGAACAGTGAATTTCCAAGACTATAATATTTTCTGATTATATAGCTAGACATGCAAATAAGGTTCACATAGTTCTCTGCATATATATACATATATACACATACATATATACTTGTGTGTGCATATATATGTATATATATGCTCATATACATATATTCATATATACACATTTTCACATATGTGTGTGTGTGTGTGTGTGTGTGTGTGTGTGTGTGTGTGTGTGTGTGTGTGTATTCAGTTCTGGCCTCAGACACTTACTTTCTATATGATCTTGGGCAGGCCACCAAACCTCTGTTTGCCTGGGAGGCAGGGAGGCTTAGCAGATAGAGTGCTAGGCCTGGAGTCAGGGAGGCAGGAGTTCACATATGGCCTCAGACACTCACTAGCTGTGTGACCCAGGGCAAGTCATTAACCTCTGTTTGCCTTAATCCACTGGAAAATGGCAAAAATATTCCAGTATCTTTTCTAAGAAAAGCCCAAGGACAACATGGTCCATGAGGTCATGAAGAGACTGACATAAGTGAAGAGCTAAACACCAACAACATATATGCATATGCTTGTTTGCACATAGTTGTATGTTGTCTTCTCCATTAGATTATTTTCTCCTTGGGAACAAGGACTGCCTTATATATTTCTTGTATCCCCAATGCTTAGCTCAGTGCCTGGTACATAATAGGCACTTAATAAATGCTTATTGTCTAACAAGGTGAAGGAATTAAATCTCTTAAAAAAAAAAACAGAGCAAACCAAAAATACATACAACATTCCCATACAACAATTCAACAAGCATGAATTGAGCCCCAACTATGCGCAAAGTAGTGTACTTGGTGAAACAAATATGTAAACAAAAATATTTCCATATTACAAATTTATTCAGTGAGTACTGTTTGTAAGAGGTGATATTGTGGGGCAGCTAGGTGGTACTATGAATAGAGCACCAGCCCTGGAGTCAGGAGGACCTGGGTTCAAATCCAGCCTCAGACACTTGACACTTACATAGCTGTGTGACCTTGGGCAAGTCACTTAACCCCATTGCCTTACCTTCCCCCCTCCAAAAAAGAAAAAAAGAGGTAATATTGTATAGTAGCCAGATAGGTCTGGTTTCAAATCTTACCTCTCTCTGACGCAGGTAGCTGGCAAAGTGAATAGAGCACTGTGCCTGGACTTCGAAAGATCTAAAGTCAAGTATAGATCAGACATTTAACGGCTGTGTGACCCTGAGCAAGTCACTCAACCTGTTTACCTCAGTTTTCTCAACCTTAATAAATGAGACATTTGTGAAAAGCACTTAGCATGGTGCCTGGCACAGAGTGGATACTATATAAATGTTTATTCCCTCTTCTCTAGTATGTAGTAATTGTAACAAGTCACAACTTTTCAGTACCCAAGGCAATACTCTAAGACCATTATATTACAAAAGAGCAGAGGTTTGCCCCACAAGTTGATGGAAGGAACTCCCCATAGAAATTGCTGAGTTCTTTTTCATCTGTGTCTGACTCTCCTTGACCCCATTTAAGGGTTTTTTTGGCAGAGATACTAGAGTGACTTGACATTTCCTTCTTCAGATTATTTTACAAATGAGGAAACTGAGGCAAATAGGGTTAAGTGACTTGTCCAGGTCACATAACTAGTAAGTATATGATAACATATTTGAACTCAGGGCCTCCTGACTCCAGGCCCAGGACTCTATTGACTGAACCACCTGGCTATACCCCCAACCTCTGCCAAAATACAGAAATGCCATCACAGATCTTAGATTCTTCCATTCTCTACCCCAAATTCCAACTTATCTTCCTACAGACGTACACACAGAGAACAAATTGTGCTGGAGCTGGAGAGATGGGTGTGACAGAGTCCCTGCTCTTCTTGTTTTAATGAAGATAGAGAGAGAGGGATATTCACACAAAATGATTACAAAGAGCAGTTATTAGCAGGGTAATATCAGCATGGAAGGTCTCTACTGGAGTATTAAAGGTGTCATGTTGTTGGGTCTGTGTGATTCAACATTTTTATCGCTGACTTAAATAAAGTACAGAAGACATACTTGTTAAATTTGCAGATGATCCAAATTTGGGAGGCGAGAGCTATCATACCATAGGTCAATGAGGATCCAAAAGATCTCTACATTCAGAACTTTGTTCTGAATCTAATAACACACAAACCCACAAAATTTCAGTTGCAAAGGGACATCAGAGAGAATTTCTAGTCCATTCCTCCCAAATAATCTCTGAGGCAATTAGGTGGTGAAGTAAGACCTTGGAGACAGGAAGGCCCAAGTTCAAATGCTGCCTCAGACACTTAACTATGAGTGGGAGCCTGGGCAAATCACCTAACTGATCTTAGCCTCAGTTTCTTCATCTGTAAAACAGGAATAATAACAAAGTGCTTACAACTCACTAGGTTGCTGTGAGTATCAAACGAGATAACATAGACAGTGCTTTGTAAATCTTAAATGCTAAAGGAGCAAGACCTTCTTCTTACCACCTCCTTTAGTCTCCTGCTGTGTGAGTCCCCTGAGGGAATGGAGAAAGGGATCAGGCTGAGCTCCATTTTCACCAACATGATTTCCCCATGCATGCCAGACTTCCACCACCCACTGTGCAGCCTGATCTCCAGATGCAGGTGAGAAGAGGAAGGAGACTTTCTTCTGACCCATCTCCTACTGTTCATGTCACCTGAGGGAAGGCTGCTGGTGTCCAGCCTGGCAAGAAGTCAACTTCCACTTTCTGCTGCCAACTTGATCTCCTGCCTTCCAGTATATGAAGCTCAGAACCACTTTCCCTCTGACCTTATGTCTTCCATCAACTGCTATGACTGTCCCTGGAGGAAGAAGGAAATGGAAAGTTGGTGGGGAGTGAGACTTTCATCTCCAGCTACAGGGTCAACTGTTTAATCCCCAGCCTTCAAAGAGAAGAGGAGAAGTGAAACCAGGCTTCCCATCTGACCCTATGCCCTCCATCTTCTTCTCTTGTCTCCTGCCTGATCTCCAGCCTCTTCTAGCATGAAGCATTTTTCTCATAATGATGAATATTCTCACACCTGGGCACATCCTACAAATCCACGTGGCCATCATCCAGACGAACTTCCCCATCCCCTACCACACGATTCCTTAATCTCATCACCCTCAACCCTCCTGCTCCAAAGTCCCATACAAATACCAATCATTCCTTTTACTGTGCCTTCTAGAATGATGCCCACAGACAAACTTCTCTTCATCTCAAATCTTTTCCTCTCCTACTCCTTCCATTTTCTAGCAATCACTGAGACTTGGCTCCTCCATGATGACACAGCCTCCCTGACCACCCATCCTAGTTCTGGTGTCACTAATCCCCATAATAGATTATGATCTGATAGGAGATTTCAGGGGCATTGGAATACTCTTTGCTCTAATTGCTATATCCAGTTTTCCCTATCTCCACCACTTAGTAACCTTCCCTCCTTTGAAATTCATGCAATCCATATCTATAACCCAATCAACATTAGGTAGGTGTAGTCTATAGCCCTCTAGGTCTCTCCCCTTCCTTCCTGAACAAGTTTAATATTAGATTCACAAATTTTCTTTCCTCCTTAGCTCCTGCCCCCATACTGGGGGACTTCAACATATAATTAAGTAATTAAATACCATCATTACTTAATTCCTCAACTTACTCACTTCCTATGACCTACTCTATCATACTACTTCAGCCACTGTCGAAGAAGGTCATACCCTTGAACTTGCCATCACCCACAAATGCACAACCTCCATATTCAAGAATTCTGAAATCTCCTATTTTATCATAATCTATTAACCTTCTACCTCTCCCTCAGCCTGCCCTTACCAAACCGTACTCTTTATAGACACAGTGACCTCTTACCTCCAGTCCTTCGGTTCTCTCCCAGGTTATGAACACTGTACTAACTATGCTCTCCTATTCTCCCTATTTTGGCCCTTTGGTGACCTAGTTCAACGTTACACTCTCTTCTTGAATATGTGGCTCCTTAATATCACACATGCCAAATCCTGCCAAGTTTCCACTTTGAATCCCTCCCACTATCCACCACCTTTACTCCCCTTTACACTTGCTGTCAAATGAAGGTGGAGAAAGACAGACACTCTGACTGGATCCAGTGCATCTGGTTATATTATACAATCTGAACTGGGCCCTCACTGCTGCTAGGCACACCTCCTACAACTCCTTTATCAATTCACTATCCCATTCTTCACAGCAGTCTTCCAAACCTTTTCATCCCTCCTCAAACATTCTATGGCTCTTCCACTGTTTCTGCTGAGAACTTTGCTTCATATTTTACAGAAAAAAATGAGTCCACTCACTGTGAGCTCCCTCTTCTCTATTCCTCATCTCATACCACTCACATGACTTCTGTCACTAATTCTTCCTTCACTTTTATCTCACATGAAGATGGGCCCTCACTTCCTGCCAAGGAAAACCCTTCTGCCTACACAAGTAATATCATTCCATTCCCATCTCACTTTCTTCTTAACCCCTTACCAGCTAATTTCTGACCTCATCATTTCACTTAAACTCTCTCTCCAGAGTTGCCAATGATCCCTTAACTGGTAAATCCAGTGGCCTTTTCTCAATTCTCATTTTTCTTGCCCTCTCTACAGCCTTTGACATTGTTCATCACTTTCTCTTATTCACCTTGATACTCTCTTCTCTCCAGGTTTTTTAGACACTGCCTGGTTCTCCTCTTAGCTATGTAAAGAGCAATGGATTTAGAGTGAGAAGAATTTGGATTTGAATTCTGTTTCTGTTACCTGTGTATTCTAAGGCAAATCCCTTAATTTCTGTGGATTTTAGTTTCCTTGTCTTTAAAATGAAGGTGTTAGAATAGATCAGAGCTTCTTAAATTTTCCACTGGTGACCCCTTTTCACCCAAAAAATTTTTAGATGATTCTGGGTATGTTGGTATATAAAATAGATATTAAACATTTACTGATAATAAATCATAAAGAAATTTGCTTTAAAACAATTATTTGGTATACATATAATTTTACCATTTATTAAAGATGAAAATAAATCTGCATACTAGTGAGACAGGTATTCCTTATTTTCACATAAATAATTAAATCTTGACAGAATATTTGATACTGTAGGACATACAGCATCATCAACATTTTTCAGAGATGACTGATATTTTGATTTTATAATCGTCAATCGTTTAGAACCAAGGCTGCAGTGAAGTTGTGTGATACAACATGGGCAAGCACTGCCAGAAACAACTTGGATTCATTATGTGTGTGATTGTGAATTAATTTTTGGTCATTGTAGATTCAGAAACCTTTTACTGTTGCCAAATTTTTCACAACTCCTACATTCAGTTATATGACCCCATATGAGGCTGAAACCTACAGTTTAAGAAGCACTGGACCAGATGATCTCTAAGGTCTCTTCTAGATACAAATTAGATAATAATGTAAAAATAATTAGGAGTTAGATGTCAGCTGTAATAGAAATAGAAAGTAAGTTCAGATATGAGAGATACTGTAAAAGAAGAATCCTGAGGATTTAATAACTGAATTGTTTGGCTGAAGTGGCTAGAGAGAGAGAAGAGGCTCTCCCTAACTCTATGTTTACAATGTTGAGAGACTATGGAAAGATGCTGATGCCACCTGCACATAAGAAATTAGTGAGTAGGAGATATTGGCTTCAAGGAAAAGACAAGAATTCAATTTTGGATATGTTGAGATTAAAGTACCAGAAAATCCAAGTAGATAGAATCATAAAACAATTAGAAATATAAAATTAATGTCTGGGGGTGCAGGTTGAGGGTGAAACTATCAATCTGGTCACGCCAACAGAAATGATTACTGAAGCCATGGGAATGGATGAAGTCACTAAAGAGAAAATGGCTTAGGACAGAACCTTGTAAGGAATGTCCACTTTTAGGTATGAGAGAAGAAAGAGATAACAAAAGAATACAGAGGAAAAATATTTTAAAAGTTAAAAAAAAAGCCATGATAATATAATGTCATGGAATTCAAAGGAACTGAGGAAAACAAGAAGGAAAAAGGCAAGTAAATAGTATTAAAATACTGAAAAGAGGTAAAAAAGATGAGACAAAAAAGTTATTTTATTTAACAATAAAAAAATATTAATGTCTTTGGAAGAAATATTTTATAGACTGGTGAAGAATGAAGTCAGGTTGAGATGTGAGGAAGTGGAAACTGCTAGTTCTAGAAGCTTGACTGTGAAGGGAGAGAAAGAAGATTTGAAGGAATTAACAAGGACAAAGAAAAGTCTTTGGTTAGGGACTGGGGAGATAGAAACCTATTAATGACTACAGGGAAGGAACCACCCAGTGGAGGGAAGATACTGAAGATGCATGAGAAACAGTATTAAGTTTGAGAATTCCAGGCAAAGCTGTTATGCAAGAGGTTGAGTTCATACATTTGTCCAGGCACTAACTTTCCTAAGCCTAGGGAATGGATGCAAAGTGCAATCAACTAATCAAATCAATCATGATGCAGTGGAAGGAGGATCTCAGGACTGAGCAGATAAGTAGAAGAGAAAATTTCACATAAGTCATATCAGTACTCAATCTTCTCAATAAGATAGAAATCACTTTTTTTGAAGATCAGGACTATTTCGTTTTTAAATCCCCAGTGATAAATACATTGTCTGGCAGAGAGGCAGAGAGAGAGAAAGAGAAAGAGAAACAGAGAAAGACAGACAGACAGACAGACAGACAGAGACAGAGAGAGACAGAGACAGAGAGACAGAGACAGAAAGAGACAGAGACAGAAAGAGAGACAGAGACAAAGACAGAGAGACAGAGAGAGATAGAGAGATTTACATAGGTATGTCTGTACCTGTGATTCAGTCACTATTACAAGTTCTTAGGTGAAAAATTTCCCTACATCAATATAGACTGGCACTTTTTCTGCAATTTATAATCTTAGAGAATTGTCAGTGACCATGGGAAGTTAAATGACTCGAGGAGGTCTTACATGGAGTCTATGTCAGAAGTCACTGGAACCCAGGCATTCGTTCCTTACTCCAATATGAGTTTTCTGTCCTCTACCACATGCTCCCATTCATTATCTGGCACATAATAGACACTTCATAAGTGCTTGATGAATGAAATGAAAGCTCATCTGATGATCTTGGGGGATATGCATAGAGTAGGTGGATTGAGAAGTGAACAGATCAGGACCAGCCACTACAAATGTGATAGAGGGTCAGTAGGGTGATAAAAATATGAGAAAAAGCACTTTGCACCTGAATTTGGCATAAGTTTGGAGTTCACCCCGTTTGAGGTTTTATGATTTCTTCTAGCAGCATTCAGCTGATCAGGGTAGGAATAGAATAGAGGTTGGATACAGTTGAATGAGAACATGGGAAAGTTTTTAAATGATTTTCCTTCTAGTTTCATGTTTTAAAGGGGGAAAAATGCCAATCTTATGCTCTGCATTTAGTCATCAGGCTTCCAGAAATAGTTTTTTTTTTTTTAATATGTCATTGATCTAGTATCATAGCCATTTCTACCTTGGAGACATGTTTAAACAGTCATAATCCCCCATACCAGGGGTGGGCAACCTGTGACCTTGAGGCCACATGTGGCCCCCTATGTCCTCAATTGTAACCTTTTAACTGAATCCAACTTTTCAATCAAAGGGCCACACTTGAGGACCTAAAGAAGGCCACATATGACCTCGAGGTTACAGGTTCCCCACCCTTGCCCCACACCCTCCAACATGACTCTTTCTCCTAAGAAGATATCAGGCAACATTTATAGGAATCTTGAATAATGAAAATATATTTTAAAATACTTCTTTGGTTAATATACCATAATTGAGCAACCAAGTCAATATACCTTTCCTCCTGGACCACTCTCCTTGAGGAATCAGTATATGGGTGGTGAGGTTTCTTCCACAAATCCATACCCTTCAGGGAACAGTGGGAAGAGACTACTTAGATGGATCAATATTCTGGCCACCTACAGGGGTGGGAAGAGTCTATATTCTTACCTGTACAAGAGATACTTTTGATTTTTGATTATCACTCTTAATATATTCACCTAATAAAAGGTCCTTTTTATTTTGTCCTGATCTATTCCACCTTTCCAAGGAATTTTCCCCAGGATTCTGGAAAGAACATTACAGGAAAGAATTATTTCTTGATATTTTTGGAGAAACTAAAAAGGAAATTTGCAATTTGCCTCCATATATGTTAGGTGATACCTTCAAATTATAACTCTTACTATGTTAGTTGTCAATCCCCTTCCTCAGGACTCAGCAAGTTAAAGCAAATTCAACCAAGTTAGAATGTTTTTTAAGCAAGGATTCGGGGATGAGCTGTATCCCTTTAATGTGGAAAAACCTAGAAAAATTCAGAAAAGTTATTCAGACAAATACTGGAAACCTTATTTTATACTCCATAGTGATCCGCGATTTGGACAAAAATAGACAATTATCTTGTGTCCTGTGCAAGCTTTTCTACTTCTTCAGGGACTTTGTCAGAGTGGTACAGAGAGGCCCAGAAAATTCTTAGACTGACCACAAATATCAAATTAGTTGTTCATATTCTAAAGGTATGATCTTCATACAATGACCAACAATGGATTCACCAGTAGAAAAACTGAATCACATCCATATCAACATTCTCAAAATAACTGAAACCAGGGTAAAAGTAGACAGGCTAGCCTTGACAGGTAAATGGAAAAAGAATGCCTCACTGGTTCATCTTTTCACCTAAGAGAGGTGAATAAAGGAGCTGGCAGGGATGGTTTCATCATGCACCCAAAGGCAAGAAGAAACATCATTTCATGGAACACTTAGTCATTTCATCTTACAGTACTCATGATGAGCAGAAGCCAAAAGACCACCATCAAGATAATTGCAGTTTATGCACCAACAATCATAGCAGAGGATGAAGTAGAGAAATTCTATGAATAATTTGACAAGCTATTCCAAACAAAGTTATATACTTTGATAATCAGTGACTTCAAATTTAAGGTGAGCACAGAGAATAATGGTGAAAATATATTGGAAAATATGGTTACAGATTAAAAAATGAAAGGGGGTGAAGAAAGGCTCATAAAACTAGTAAGTAGCATCATGCCTATATGTATTGAATACTTTCTGCCAAAAGACAATTTAACTGTAGATTTTCCTATGCCATTGATGGTGAGAATAGATCACTATAGAAATACTCATAAATCTGTTCCATTTTATATCTGTCTGTTGTCCTATTTTCATCTAAAAAGATTCTTGGCATTATTTGGTATAGTCAGATCTGATGCCTAGTTTTCTCTAGCATCATTTCCCCCTTCACTACTTTTCACTATTTTGTGAGGTGATGCTGCTCATAAGCTTCCACTATCTTTTTAAAATAATACTTTGTAAATGAGTTTGTACTTTAATATGTCTCCTCTATTTGGCAAGGAGATAAAGTGTTTTCTTATCTAGGGATTTTCTTGGATATTTTGACCTCCTTGTTGTAGCTATGTTTTATAATGGTTAGACTTCTCTATATGGTGATAATTAAAACCTTTTTATTCATTTCTCATTTTTAAAATTCAGTACCTTATTTAAATAGGTTGGGTTGGAGTTATTAATTATATAGTGACTTTATATTTTCTTCTAATTTGCTGTTGATTTTGACCTTGGCTCTTGCTAGTAGATGATGTGATTACACAGATAGCTAATTCCAAAATGACTCTTACAACCAAAACCAGTTCCTTCCTATCTGTAAAAAAAAATAGGCAGTATGGTGACTAAAAAGTAGTCTGGACTTTAAGTTAGTGAAAAGTTGGGCTCAAATCTTGCTTTAGATAACTATTAGCTATGTGCCACTAGGAAAGTGCCTTAATTTCTCTAAACTTCAAATTTCCTCATCTATAAAATAGAGATAAAGATATATTGGAATGCCTCCCTTCCACGAACATCAAATAAAACAACATATATGAAATGCTTTACCTAGTATAAATATCAATAAATGTGAAATAAATTCAATAAATATGAATTTTTTTTGAGACATTCATGCTGAAGTGATTTTCCCAGGGTCATACAGCTGGTAAGTGTCTGAGGCTGGATTTGAACTGAGGTTCTTCTGATTCAAGGGTCCATATTTTAACCACTATACCACTTAGCTGCCCTATTTTATGAAATATTAAATTAATTAATTAAAATTTTTGGTTGACTACCACATCTGTATCCCAAAGAGATTTTTTAAAAAGCGGGGAGGGGAAGGACACACTTGTACAAAAATAATGATAGGGCATAGTCAAGATGGCAGAATAGAAACAGCACTTCTGCGAAGCTCTGGCCCACACCACTTTAAAATTATGTAAAAGGGGGACTCTGAATGAGGTCTTGAGCCCCAGAACCCACAAAATGACACAGAGACGCTAACCTCTTGCTGAGGACAACTCCGCAGCCCAGCAGGGAGTGGCTAGCACAGTGCTCTGGTTGCCGAGCCCAGCCCCCCCTCCCCCTGCCCTCTCCCTGCCCCTTCCCCACCCCCTACCCCCCAGTGAATCAGAGGTTTTAGCCCCAGAGTGGCTGAACCAGCAGCCGGCTGGAGGGACCTCAGAAGACCAACAGCTGTGGAATTTCCAGAATTACCAACATATAGATGCCTAGGACAAAGTAAGAGGTCAAAAATATTGATAGCAGGTGGCAAAATATTGGAAATTAGGGGGATGTCCATTAATTGGGGAATGGCTGAACAAATTGTGGTATATGAATGTAATGTAATACTATTGTGTTAAAAGAAATGACAAGCAGGATGATTTCAGAAAAACCTGGAAAGACTTATATGAACTGATGCAAATAGTGACCAGAATTAGGCAAATACTGTATACAGTAACAGCAGTATTGCACAATAAAGAATTGTGAATAATTCAGCTCTTCACAGCAATGCAATGATCCGAGATAATCCCAAAGGACTCATAAGAAAGCATGCTATCCTTCTCTGGAGAAAGAATTGATTAACCTGAATGCAGATTGAAGCATACTATTTTCATTTTATACATGTTTTTGCTTGGTCTGTTTCTCTTTTCATAACATGACTGATATGGAACTGTTTCACAGGATTGCATGTATATAACCAATATCAAACTGCTTACCATTTTAGGGAGGGCAGAGATTAGGGAGGGAGAGAGAAAATCTGGAACTCAAAATTTTCCCATGAGATATTTCACATTGCCTTCTATTCTTTCATTTGTTTGGATCTGCTTAACAGTGTCTTGATTTCTCATAAAGTCATTAGCTTCCATTTGCTCCACTCTAACTGAAGGAATGAATCTCCTCAGTGAGCTTTTGAGATTCTTTTTCCATCTAGCAAATTCGGCTTTTTAAGGCATTCTTCTCCTCATTGCCCTTTTGGGCCTCCTTTGCCATTTGAGTTAGTCTATTTTTTAAGGTGTTGTTTTCCTCAGTCAGGCTGTTGACCTTCATTTCATACTTTTCCTGCATCCTTCTCATTTCTCTTTCCAATTTTTCCTCCACTTCTCTTATTTGATTTTTAAAGTCCTTCTTAAGGTCCTCTATGGCCTGTAACCCGCTCATATTTTCCCTTGGGGCTTTTGGAGCAGGATTTCTGACCTCACAGTCCTCTTCCTGTTCCATGCTTCGATCCTCTTTGCCCCCAAAATAGGAGTCTAATATTGCATTTTTCTGTTTAATTTGTTTCCTTTGCCTTGGCATGTTGCCTCTTAATTACTTGACTTTTGGGCTTGTTGCCACAGTAGGACTCTGCCACCAGACAGGGGAGCTTCTGTCCTGAACGTTGGGGTCTTCACAACTTTCTGACAAGCTGGATACCCACCCCATGACCTCCACCCCAGATCACAATCCAGATCCAGGGAGGTTAAAGCAAGAGCAATTACCCCCCCAAGACTGATCACTGGATCTCCCTACAGTTCGCAGGCCAGGAGCTGGAGCTGTCTCTGAAAACTACAAAATGGCGTGTGTCCTCAGCGGCTTCTAGCCCCCAGGGGAGGAAGCCAACACATTCCCCAAATACTGGTCCCAAAGTCCATAGGGCACTAACCTCTCACTTTGTCCTAAGCCTGTCTGTGTTGATAATTCTGGAATCGCCACAGCTGCTGGTGTTCTGGGGTCCCTCCAGCTGGCTGCTGGCCTGGCTGCCCTGGGGCTAAAACCGTGACTCAGGAGGACTTGTGCTTGGCTCCCCATGCTCTGCACACTGCTGGCTCCCAGACCACTGCACTGGTCCTTCCTGCAGGGCTGCTGGGCTGTCCTCAGCAGGAGGTTAGCTTCTCTGTGTCGTTCTGTGGGTGCTGGGGCTCCAGAAGTTGTTCAGAGTCCCCTTTTACATAGTTTGGAGGTGATCTGGGGGAAGAGTGCCTTGGATGTGCTGTTTCTACTCTGCCATCTTGGCTCCACCCAGAACTCAAAATTTTCAAATAAATGTTAAAATGTGTCTTTACCTGTAATTATAAAACATAAAATAATATTTAAAAATTTTTGGTTACACAGTCATTTGTTGTTTACCATGGCCATAGCCTGCTTGCCAGAGTCTTTTGACTCTCTTCTTGAACCATTCATTTTATAGGATTGTGAAGCTTCTAAGTAGTTTATAATCCTTTCACATCCTGATTTTCCATGGAACTGTATTTTTTTAACCATATCTCTTGAGATCTCTGCATTGATGTTATTAAGTGTAAAGTTATGTCTATTTTAACTTAAGTTGGAAAATCTTGTCAAATTCTTCAAAGAAATTTTCTATTTCTTTATCCTCTATTAAAAAAAAATACATTCTTTAGACATCTAGGTTGCAGTAATATAGCACTGAACCTAGAGACGAGAAGACCAGAGTTCAAATCTAACCTCAGATATTTACTATCTGTATGAAATTTGGCAAGTCACTTAACCTCTGCCTGCCTCAGTTTTTTTCAACTGTAAAATGGAGTATGTATATATATATATATATATATATATATATATATATATATATATATATATATATAGTATATATAGGACCTATCTCACAGGGTTGTCGTGAAGATCAAATGAGATAATATTTGTAAAATTTTCAATCACAGTGCCTGGCACATAGTAGGTGCTTAATAAATGTTTATCTTTTTCCTTTCTTCCCTATCCTATATAACAAATATTGGCATATTAGCTGAAATTATCTTCATCATCATTTACTTCTGTTCATCATGAGTACTGAAAAGTAAGAAAACTAAGTGTCTTATGATATTTATAGATAATTTTAACGTGTTGAGATGCTTATCTTATTACCCTTGATCCCCTTTCCACTATTCTACCACCATCACTATATAAGGATAGTAGAACATTTCATATTTTTTCACTACTTCCTTGGTTAATTTACACACTAAATATGCCTCGTTGTATCATGGAGATATCCTTGGATTCTGAAAAGAAATTTGAGTGGAATGTAAGTTCTATTATATTCTACCAAGTTGGATATGTTTCAAATGTGAGCCCAGTACTAAATTAAGTTGTCTTTAGAATAAGGAAATTTTAGATATAGTAAGTTTTAGACAAGGTACAAGCTGGGGAGTAATATCACAAATGAAAAGATAGATCTTTGAGGTACTGAAGTATCATGGGTTTGTCTGGCTGAAGAATTTATTACCTAATAGTATCAGTGAGTCAAAAACATTTTCTAAGCACCTAATGTGTTCCAGGCATTGTACAAAGTGCTGGGATACAAAGAAAGGCAGAAAATAGTCTCCTTTGGAATTGACTTGTAATTGTATTGCTTTGAATAGCTAAGACATTCATAGTTGATCATACAATATTGCTGTTACACCGTTCTCCTGATTCTGGTCACTTCACTTTGCATCACTTCATGTCTTTTCCAGTGTTTCTGAAATCTTCCTGCTCATCATTTCTTATTGCACAATACTATTCCATTACAATCATATACTACAACTGTTCAGTCATTCTCAGTTGATGGACATCCCTCATTTTCCAATTCTTTGCTACCACTGGAAGAGCTGCTAAAAACATCGTTCTAAAAATAGATCCTTTTCCCTTTTGTTTGATCTTTTGGGGATTCAGAACTAGTAGTATTGCTAGATCAAAGCTAGTTCCATATTGTTCTGGGGAACAGTTAAATCAGTTCACAACTCTACCAAGAGTACAATTTCCCAAGTTCCCCACATCCCTGCCAACATTTATATGGGAGGAACTTTCTGCTTACCACCCTCCACCTTCTCCAACCAGAGGAGGGCAAGTCCCCAGAAACAAGGGGCACATGCTCATGAAGTGAGCTGGAGAGATTTTTCTATATGTATACTTAAGCTGGGCAGCTAGTATGTGCATCAGATAGAGCACTGGGTCTGGAGTCAGAAGACCTGAGTCCAAATCTGGCCTCAGACACTAACTGCGTGACCCTGGACAAGTCACTTAACATTTTTTGCCTCAGTTTCCTTATCTATAAAATGAGCTGAAGAAGGAAATAATAAGCCATTTCAATATCTTTGCCAAGAAAACACCAACTGAGGTCATAACATTTTAAACATGATAGAAAAGAGTGTGCAACATTCGTAGACTGGATCTTAAACAGTGGTTATAATCTGTCACATTTTAATGATAGGCAAACCTCAACTATTTAGAAGTATATTAGATAATTCTTTTTTCTAAAAATAGGGGGAAATTATTACTTCCCTACGTGGTATTTATCCTTTTGCAGATGAAAGAAACTATGAGTAAGTGCTACTTTAGACCCAATTCTGATCAAAACGGAGAAACTGGCTGAAAGTTATTGAAGTCTTGGGAGGAAATAAACGCTCTACCTTAGAGTTCATGTTAGGCATGTATATAGGAAAGGCGGGCATCCTAACCTTAACACTAACTTAACATGGACTTGTGCCATATACACCTTATTTAAGAGTTAACAGATTTCAAAAGGCAAGATAGGTAGGATTTGGTGGGGTTGGGGAAAGGTTGGGAGCATTTATTAACTGTTTTCTATATGTTTATATATATATATATTTTTTTTTCCTATATAGCACAAGTATTGTGCTAAGTGCTGAGAAATGCAAATAAACAAGACAAGTCCTGTCCACATGGAGCTTATATTCCAATGGGTTAAGACAAGATATAAATAAAGCTTGAAAGGGGAGGGGATATTCACTTTCACATGGCATGATAATAGCTGGGAAGCAAATTAGAGTTCAGATTGGTTTCAGGCTTGGAGTCCAGTTTGGTATATTTGGAATCTACTGGGTCACCTCCATACCTTGACAAGTTATTGCAGTAGACCTTTTGTAGAAGAGTGTGTTTGATAATGAACCCAGGTCTATTCAACATTTTAAAAATATCAGTGTGACGCTTGGCAACGACTATCCCTGAGAATTCAAATAAATATATTAGCAAGTGAGCCTTTTACGATTTATACATTTGTAGATTTATATCCTATTGTGACACATTCACTCCCCTATTTGGATTTTTTTTTTGTCACTACTTAACTGCCAGCAAATGTTAGTGCACATTACTAAAGAGGAATTTACATCAATCAAATAAATGTCCAAAAATGTTGTTTAATAGCTTAATTTGTTTTCTGGGGTTTGTTCAGTCAAAGACTTAGCTATGCTCCTTTTATTGTGTGTCTTCTGAATGCTTAGGCTCATCCTGACTTGACTTGCCCCAAGTTTCTTTTCAAATTAATAAAAATCCTTTTGAAATGTAAACATTAATATATGACATGTCAAGCACTGTTTCCCCTGGGCCTCCCAGGTGATCAGCCTGAGGACTGTTTTATTTCCAAGGGGAACTAACGAGCTTTGTTTTCTGCCAGTTGGGTTTTGGTGAATAGCCCCTCTGTTGTCTTCACCAAGAATTTATAAACTGGTTTTTCTGTCTCTACTGAGGTGACAGCTAAGAGATATATGCCTGAAAATTAAGTTTGAAAGTTTCATAGCAACAATGATCAATAGTGGAAGCCATTTTTAAACGCTAGAAAAGCAAAATGTGGTTTTATAGCAATGTATGACAAGCAATTGCCATTAATCTTGAAATTATGTGAACAATTAATCAAAATTACTTGTAAGACATAATCATATATCTTATAAAGAATCTAATAAAATAACTAGATTAAAAACTACAAAGCCAAAACACATGATTTCCCTCATTGTCTTTAATGATTCAGATTAATGACTATGAATACAAAATTCTGAAGGTGTCCTAAAGTTCATAATAAAATAATCAGCCTTATCAATGAAACCTTTGTTTGAGTTTTGGTTGACAATGGTAATATCCCCACTAGCTTTGAGTTTCAAAGGTGATACTGATTCCATCTCAATGCTTAGTCTTCACAGATTAGACTTGATTGCAACTTTATTTCTACAAGCATCTTATGGTTGTTATTATAAAGATGTAATTGCAGGTTCATATTTAATGATGTCTCAACAAACATGACACATTTGTTTATAGTGTCTGCAAATGAATGTCGACCTGGGAGAGCAGTGCTGCAACTTTAATAATGTGAGGATAAAGGTACCATTGTTTTGAATTGAAGGGAAAAGTGTTTTTGAATAGTTCAGGGCTTTGTGGGATGGTGTTTAAACTTTGATCATCAACAAACAGAAAAGACCAAATAATATTCAAAATAGAGCTTTGGAATGTTAAACTATTGGAATTTTTCCAATGTGCAAAATTACCTCTTCAATTCAAAACTTGAAGAGGGTGAGTTGGGATGGAAAGTGGGGTTGGGATGGTATTATAGGGAGCAGTGGCTCACACTTGGACACCCAATAATCTCTAAGGTGGAAAAAAAAGCATTTTGGTTTTCAAACAAAATATATTTTAATAAATGCTAATCACATAATGTTTTGTCATGATCATTATAATATCTCTCATATTTATTTATGCTTTGAGTTTTCCATAGTTCTGATACACATTTTGTCTCATTTGAACTTTTGAACATTAAGACCTCAAGGTGCCATATTCCCACCTCCCTACATTGAGGGTCTCTGAATCATGATGAAAGAGTGAGGGCTACTCCAGTGCTATCAGACCCTCCATTCTCAGAAAAGATCCTCCAGTCTTGGCCTGTCTCTCTGTCAGAGAACACGGGCCTCTCTGAAGACAAAGCAGCTAGGTAGACTAGAGTCCACTATTGATTCTATCTAGATAGGCTAGGTCCCTTCCTAGCAAGGAAGGATGAGTGTTGGGATAAAGCGGTAGGTGAGTGAAAAGGAAAGAAAGGGCTTTCATGAATCTGAAAGTATAGACCCTTGATATCTAGGGAATTCTGCCAACCCTATGTTTACCTTCATAAAGTCTATGTATGTCTGGAGTATTCAAAGGTGCCTGCAGTCTTCCCAGAGTATTCTCAGTTATTCCCAGATAATTTAATCATATTTGTGCCTGAATGAACATTAAATATACTCAACACAAGTAGTATAAAGCCCACCTTCAAATACATATATCTGGGAGTCATCTGCTTTGAGATGATAATTAAGCTCATGGAACCTAATGAGGTCACCAAGTGAAAGAGTAGGGGGAATGAAGAGAACCTCTGTTCTACACTTTCAGATAGGGGACATGAGCTGGATAATAATCTGTCAGGGAAAACTAAGAGCAATCAGGAGACAGGAGGAGAACCTAAGAAAACAGCATTATGAAAAACAACTCTTCAATTAACTGAAACTTCTTTCTCCAGAGTTAGTAATTATCTCTTATTTTGCATTATCCAATAGTATTTACTCAATCCTTATCCCTCTTGACGTCTCTGCATCTATTTCTGTTGACCATCCACTCCTGGATAGTCTCTCTTCTTAAGGTGCTTATGACACTGCTTTCACTTGGTTATCCTTTTCCTTATCCAAATGATTCCTTTCATTCTACTCTGCTCAATCACCATCAAAATGACATCTCTTAACTGCTAGTGTACCCCCAAGGCTCTGTCCTGAGTCTTCTTCTCTTCTCTCTATACTGTAAACTTTCTCATTTGTCTACTACATCAGTCCCCATGGGCCTAAGTACTTTTCCTGTATAGTAGACTCCTCAACCCATCCCTGGTCTTTCTCTGAAACTCTAGTCCCATATAACTAACTGCCTATTGAACATTTAAAAATGGATGTCCCATAGGCATCAATATGTCCAAAATAGAACACATCTTTTCCCCAAAGTCCAACCTTCTTCCAAACTTCCCTATTTTTGTTAAGGGTATCTCCATCATCACCCATGTTCTCAAACCTAATGTCATCTTTGACTTTTCCCTCTCCTTGACCCCATATACATATTTAGTTGTCAATTTTTTTCATATCTATCTTCATAATATCTCTCCTCTTCTTTCCATTTACAAAACTTTTGTTCAGTGCTAATTACCTCTTATCTAAATTACTAGCATAGCTTTCTAATTTGCCTTCCTACCATTTGTCTTTCCTATCTGATCCAACCCTGACACAGCTGCTAAAGTGATTTTGATAAAGCAGTCTGGCCATGTCACTCTTCTACTCAATAAACTTCAGTGGTTCCCTATTTCTTTTAGGAGCAAAAATGATCTCCTATGTTTGGCATTTAAACCTTTATTAGCCTATCTGCAATCAGAATTTTTCAGTCTTATTACACATTACTTTGCTTCACAACTGTTTGGTTTATCCAAACTTATCTTCTTACTGTTTCTGATACCCAAGACTCCATCTCTCATCTTCAAGCCCTTTCACTGCCTTTCCCCTATACTTGGTATGTATTGCCTCTTTACCCTCTCCTCTTAATTTCCTTCAAGATTAAGTTCAAATTCCACTTTCTTCCTGAAGCTTTAACTGATCTCCACAGCTTCTAGTGTCCCTTACCACTATGACCTTGTATTTATTTTCAAAATATTTCAAATATACACACACATACACACATATTTTGTATAGGTACATGCCCTCTTCCCCAACAGAATACAAGATCATTGAAAGCAGGAACTGTCTTAGTTTTGTCTTTGTATTCTCAGTGCCTAGCATACTGCATATAACATTGTATGTATTTAATAAATGTTTATTGTTTTATTGATTGATTGTGTGTAAGAAGTGCTTAAGGCAGCTTAGCTAACTCCAAATAATATACATAGTGGGACAAAGACCTCTGGTATACATGAGGATTCCTTTCCCCATCTATGATGTGTGCTGTTCATTCATTATTGTCAGTGAAAGAGGGGATCTGCTTAGTTATAACAGGTAAAGACACTATAAACTACCACCGCCAGGTTTGGTGTAACCTTTGCCTTTTCTACCTCCTTCCAAATACTGAACCTCTCCCAACATCATCTTGAAGAAGGAAAGATAAAAATTTAGAATTATTTGTGTTTGTGGAGACTAGGGGAGAGAGAAGGTAGAAGTCTGGATGGCAAAGGGCATTGGAAATAGTCCATTTTGCATGATGTTTCTGGCCCCCCAGGACTATTGATATTCTGCCTGGTGATGCTACTATACTGCAAGACTTCACTGACTCCAATGTACCTGAGGGAATATACTACTTTGATGGATGGAGGGTTTTTTGTTTGTTTGTTTGTTTGCTTGTCCTTTACCTCTCTCTGGATATGGGACAATGAAATAATGCTAAGCTTTCTTATTTCTATACAGATGATTGGCCAGTGTTTTTACAATGCCCTCGGGTAGAGTCTTGGTCACCCTACTTTAGTTATGATTGTGGGGCTGTTTATGCTTATTTAGTACATTTGTATAAGGTGCCAACTACCTTTGTCTTTCCAAGTATAAAACAATAATGCCCTGACTATGCTTGCCCACTCTTATTATGCCTAGATTTCTGGGAAGGTTTGGTTTTCTGGGTTGCAATTACATCTATGGTTTCATTTCTTAGCACCAGAACAAGATTGCTATCCAGGGTGTCAGTGAGATGTACCATTGTTTCCAACTACCTCTTTGTATCCATGGGAGCTTTGTATGCTATTAAAAATAATAGAGTTAATCAATCAATAAGTAAACAATTATTAAGCAACTACTACGTACCAGTCATTGTGCTAAATGCTAGGGATACAAAAAGAGCAAGTGCAAAATGATCTATCTGGCATTCAAAAAGACAGTCCCAACCCAGTCCCAGGAGCTTACAGTGTAACGGGGAAAGACAACAAGCAAATATATATATATATATATATATATATATATATATATATATATAGATAGATAGATAGATAGATAGATAGATAGATAGATAGATAGATATAGATATAGATATAGATATAGATATAGCAAGCTATGTACAGAACAAATAGGAAATAATTAACAAAGGGAAAGCACTGGAATTAAGAGGGATTGGTAAAGGTTTCCTGTAGAAAGAGGAATTTTAGTGACGACACTAAAGGGAGATCAGTATTTAGAGTAAAGTGTTCCAGTCAGAGAAAATGCCCAGAACTGAGAGATGGAGTGTTTTGTTTGTGAACAACCAGGGGGTCAGTGTCACTGAACTGAAGAGTACTTGTGAAGAAGTAAGGTGTAAGAAGACTGGAAAGGTAGGATGGGAGCTAGATTATAAAGGGATTTGAATGCCAGAGCTTTTTGTATTTACTTCTGGAGATAATAGGAAGCCAATATAGTTTATTGAACAGGGAGAGACATGATCAGACCAGGACTTTAGTAAACTCACTTTAGTGGATAAATCAGGGATGGATTAGAGTGGGAAAGAGACTTGAGGCAGGCAGACTCACCAACAGGCTATTGCAGAAATCCAAGTGTGAAGTAATAAGGATCTGCAACAGAGTGGTAGCAATGTCAGAAGAGAGAAGGGATATATTTTAGAGATGTTGCAGAGTTGAAATCAACAAGCTTTGGCAGCACATTGGATTGGGGGTGGGGAGGTAGGGGGGTTGAGAGATAGTGGAGTTTAGGATGACTCAGGTTTTGAGTCCAAGGGACTGGGAGGATGATGTTGCCCTCTACAGTAATAGGAAAGGTAGGAGCAGGTGGAAGGTTTGGGAGGAAAGACAATGAGTTCCATTGTGGATAGAACATGGTTAAGATATCTACTGGAGGTCAGCAGAGAGATTGGGGCAGGAAAGGTAGATTTGTGAATCATCATCATTGAAAGCAATTAAATCCATGGAAGTGAAGTAGTATAGAGAGAGAAGAGAAGAGGAGGGAAAAGGACCTAGGACAGAAGTCTAAGAGCCACCCACATGCGTGTTCTGTAACAGGACCTAGCAAATGAGACAGAGGAGTGGTCAGTTAGGTAAAGGAGAACAAGGAGAAAGGGTATTCTGAAAACCCAGAGAAAAGGGAGTGGCAGGGGCAGAGAGAGAAGGGCAAAAGCTAGAACCAGATGTCATCAGAGCAAATTGACACAGGGGGCAATTGCCTTTTCCGAATTGCTTTGATACCTTCATCTTTACTGATTTTTGTCTGTCTGAGTCATTATGATATCATTCCCCTGCCAGTTTACATAGACCATCTGCTCGTTCACAATACAGTTTTGACAGATAAGCTCATTCAATGAGCCTCACTTTTGTCTGTCCCTGGCCTATCTTCATTTGCCCCTAGATCCAATGTTTGTTTCATCCTGATCATCTTGCAATATCCCATGGCAGTTTGCCAAGCCTAGGGTCAACACTTCTACAGCAGACTAGCCTCACTGAATTCTTCCAATGCTAGAGCAGGTGCTCATTTAATACAGGGTATACAGAGGCATTACTACATTTATTTAATAAATATGAAAGCTAAGAAACAGAAAGGTGACTTAGTCATAGTTCCCCCAGATAGCAATAATAGAGTTAGATAGAATCCAGCTCTCCTAAGGTCCAGCCTTGGACTCTTTTTTTTTTTTTAAATTAATTTATTAGTTTAGTTTCAGTTAACAAGATTCAATTCCATAGTTCCTTGATTTTCAAATTTCCTTTACTTCCCTCCCCCCTCCCCTCATGACAGCATATAGTACAGTATAGGGTCTGCAAATGCATTCATATTAAACATTATTCCAATTACAAAGGCATATTGTACTAGGTGGGATGAAAGATGGTAAGGAAGAAGTAAAACCAAACAATGAGAAGAACAAGATCATTTAGTTTGCTTCCATCAGGATTCAGGCTCGGTTCTTTCTAGT